>JAODLD010000070.1:1216074-1232178 GCA_026781065.1 Mormyrops boulengeri | reverse complement strand
TATATCTGTGTGTGTGTGTGTGTGTGTGTGTGTGTGTGTGTGTGTGTGTGTGTGTGTGTGTGTGTGTGTGTGTGTGTCCAGATCCCATCAATAATAAGCTTGAAACACACGGGCTTTCCTCTGGATAACTGGAGAAGACCAGCCCCGAATAATATGCTAACATTTTCAGATTTTTTGAGATAATTTGTTCATGCTTGATTCAGCTTACGGCAATAATGAAGGTTATCAGAATTTTCCGGGTCAGCTATGACAAGAGGTATTCGTTGAGTTTAACCGAAGAAAAAACGAACCATCTGTTACTATAAACTTTTATAGTATAAAGGCGTCAGTATTTTCTTGCCTGGACCGTTTACTCCGTAGCTATACTTCTTAAAGACGCAATTTTAGGGAACTTCCGAAGAAGAAAAGCGCATCGTACACAGCAAGCAACTGGCAACAGTCGCTTATTTAAACTTCGGATTTTATCACAGCCATCGCGGATTTAAGATTACTGCTATCGCAGTTGCAGGATGACATCACTAATTGTTTTCCGTGATAATAAATACCGTATCCTCACATTAACCATTGCGTTTATTTGCCCACACATATGTCGCCTGCATTCCTGTTACCGAGCACAGCGTTTAAAAACATGCGACATATTTGCAGTCGTACGTGCAAGTGATATAGCCTATATGGTAAAGCGGCACAAAGTGCGCACATGTTTTCTTTGCGTTTGCGTGTGCAAGTCCAATGTTTGCATTTGACCCAGTGAAAATATCCCTATCGTTAACTTCGCCCTGATCCTCATGCACAAAACTTTAATTATTAACGCCGAGATATGGTGTATAGATTAGTGATAAAGCAAGAAGGCGAGGGGCTGTCCTTACCGTCCTCTGGCGATCAGCTCGTAACACTTGGTCCTGGTTGGAGCTGTTGATCTCCTAACTATATGGAATTATGAATACCGGATAGTTGGACATCGGACACGCCGCCTTCGGGTTTCCATTTGTTGTGCAACAGTCAGCTGACAACAGGGCAAACTCCTTTGTGTTTTCTCCGAAAAGGCCCTTTCACCGCAATCTGAGAATCGATCTAAAAATAAAGTAAATTAAAAAACAACAGTGGTGTTTTTTTGCATTGAAATGCAACTTCTTCAACCGGATTCACGAAGTATTTGTTCTGCCTTTGAGAGAGAGACGCCCGTAACAAAACCACGAGTTACGTAAGTGCTGGGCGCTTTAGATTGTACATCGCAGGAAATAGGAAACGGGGGGGGGAATTAACTGCGCTTGTCCACACATCTAACATGGCCGATAATTTTATGTTTAGTTACAATTTCTGGTCACCATTCTTGTGATTTGAAGTGTTTATTTAACAGTATCACATGTGAGAAATATAGGAAAAGTATAGGGAAAACTGGTGAATATTTAAGGATACATAGTATTCTTACTAATCACTGATAATTAAAATAATGATTAGATAGAAACAAGTGGAACATGCTTTATCAGGTTTACATTAAGATTTACACTTTCTTTTTACCTTTTAAGTTCCGCATGTAACATGTAAACTGTTTTTATGTATCAAATGCTGCTGCTTGGATAAAGGGAGCAACAGTGTCCTCTAGTGTTATAATATTGCCACTACAAGGCTTTGCTAAGCATATTAACCAGTTCAAACTAGGATACTTCGCGCTAACGCACACTGTCGTCAGGCATATGTAGGGGGACGGGGGGAACGTGCACCACCCAATGTGTAATTTGGCTTCATTTGCGCCCCCCCTCCCAAAAAAAAAACAGACTTATACATTTAAATTATTACGTTGTTCAACAAAACATCCCTGGCATTCTATGTAGCTTAGCTTTTAATTTTTAATTTAGCACGTATGTCTGTCTATCCGTTTATCTTCCGGTCTGCTCATCTAAAACGGGGTGGCGTACAGACTAGACTAGAGCCTATCTCAGGAAACATAGGATACAAGGCAGTGAATATCCTGGGTTACATACCCGCACAAAGTATTTTCAATATGTTAGCAATTTATATACAGATCTGCGTATAGGTCTACCCTGTCTAGCGGCAATGACATGAGCAGCACCATAATTTGGAGCTCTAACGAAAGGAATACTCGCTGAAATGTTTCTGTAATCTTAAACTTGACTTTTCATATCAAGGTTTGTATTTAAAATGAAAGTTTCGCTTTATTCAACCTCAAACGTATTGGTTCAGAATAATAAATTTTGTGCCAATTGTCTTAAATTATATCAAATCAATTTACAAATAGCAAATATCTGCGCTAGGCACGGGAAAATATGTAAATTGCGCTCAGCTGAATTCTGCTTTATTAATCGCATTGCTGGCGTGTCTAAAACCAAGTTGAACAGGTGGTTATGCATGCAAAAACGTCACATGTGGCTATATTATTAGTCCATATTACAAGTCTATATTATTTACCTACTACTCGTAATTAATTTTCGAATGCGGTAGATAGGTTTGCACAATGTATTACTTGTTGAAAACAATTTTTAAAAAGAGTGCAATTTCGATCATTTCACGAGCCCTAGCCTAAGCGTACGCGTATTGACATTATAGGAAATGGATTTTAATGTAGGAAACCGCAAAGGCACATTATTAAGAGGACATGTACTGGTCGCCTGAAACAAGGAGTGCGCCGCGGACGGTAAACCCCGGCATGCACGGCCATCGGGATGTGATGGTCATGCTGAAAATAATGAAATAGTTTTTGCATTTGTGCGTCCGCACGCGTTCCCGGACAGCCGTATGCGCTGCCGCGGCTGGCGCACGGCTCGGTGACTGCGCTCGCTGTGGATTGTGGGAGCCGGAGACGCTGCCCAGGCTCGCTATATTGGAGCTGACAGAAGACCGTAGACATATTGCCGTGCTCTGTCCTGTAAGTAATTGACGGCGTTTGACACTCGTTTCCCCGCGTTAGGCAGCGGGGAAGAGCGGCTCCGCCTGAGCGCGTCGCCCGGCACCGCGGCTTTCCCGTCTCCCGCACCCGTTTCCTTCATATTTGCAGGCGGAGGCCGTGTTTATTCTAAAATGTATATATCCGGCTAGGCTAGCTAGCTTCATGACGTTATGATGGCAACATCGCAGCATAAAACAAAAAAAGAAAACGCATAATAAAGGAACATGATTACTGCCATCGGCAAAAACGCCACGCTTATAAATTAAATAAAGCATGCATGTGTTGCTTTTTACAACACTGTCGTGCATCGGTAACCTTTAACATTGTGTTTTTCTTAACACAACGAAATAATCAGTGTACGGCACCAGAATAACTTAAATGGTATTTTTTATTTTTTTTTATTTGGGGAAGTGATAGGTTGCGTTTGCTGGTCTGAAGGAAAGGCAGTCGGATCGGATCTGTTTTCCGCCGATACGGTTAAATGTTTAATGTTTAACTTAATAATTTAGATGCTGGGAGGTTCTGTGTCTAAGCCGGGCGATCAGATCTGTTTCCAAGGTGTCGCGACAGCCGGGTTTATTAGTATTAAGTGGGAATTTAAAAATCACGCCGTGGATAAGGAGTGCGCCTCGGTGACAGTGTCGCACAGGACGGGTGACGGTCGGCAACGCCGAGGACGTCTTATGTGCAGTAAATAAAAGCGAAAGAAGTGAAATAAACGAAAGCCAGATTGACACTGCCGCGGGCATCCATTCCAAAAAGCCTAACAGTAGTCTTAAAGGGCGTATAATTAATTATGAATTGAAATGAAGAGGTGCCTCATTTGACGCGCAGATGTATCTTTGTCATTGTATTATTATTATTAAATATAATTATATATTATATTATAATAATTAATTATTGGGTAACTTCCCAAGTTCATGAATGATATTTAATCCCAGTTCTGTATATTCGCCGGTATATACGTCGGTTCTCAATGCCGCGACAGTTTTTTTTGCATGAAACAAAATTAATTAAAACTTTTTCAGCAGGGTTAAGCTGTGGCTTACACGTTTAAATGCTTTAGGGCATATGTTTTAATATTTTAAATGGTAAATAATTGGTAGGAATAATAAGACGTGTCATTGGTGATTTCTCATATAGTAATTCCTGCCCTCTATTCTGTGCTTAACATCAGGGTCTTAATCACAGGTCAAACAAAGAGCGGTTCAGCGAAGCATCCCTGGCCTGTCACAAGCAAACCGGGCAACTGCGCCTATGTGCGGGTTCGGTTCATGGGTCATCGTGGGAAATTTTGTCAGAGTGGCGTTTCAATCCCACGACGCCGAGACCCTCACCCAGGGTAACTACGTGTCGCACCTCTGTACTGCCTACTGACCTGTTCTGTCCCGCATGCGTTTCCCCCGTCGCCATGACTCCCGCATGGGACCGGCAGCATCATCATGTCCAGCAGAGGAGGGAAGAAGAAGACCACAAAGACCTCGCGGTCCACCAAGGCCGGCGTCATCTTTCCCGTGGGCCGCATGCTGCGCTACATCCGGAAAGGCCTGCCGAAGTACCGCATCGGTGTGGGGGCTCCCGTCTACATGGCAGCAGTACTGGAGTACCTCACAGGTGACCAATGGCTTCCTTTCATACATAAATCAAAGTGTTTTATTCATTTTGGTTATGCTCACGTGTGCATTATACTGTAAATACAGTATTATGTCATCAGTTTGTTGTTTCTGCCCCCCCCCCCTCAAAAAGTGACTTTGCCCCCAGATGTTTCAAAAACAAAATAAATAATTAGCAAGTAGAGTCATATGGTCTTAGCTAGTGAGCTAGTTAGCAGGGCATGCTAGCTTCAGCATCTCCCAAATAAGGAACGTGTTTAATATTTGGTGTAGTGACTGTTTGTGGTCAACAGGGGGCCCCATCCTTAGGGGCCCCATATAGATACAAGGGTTGAGTGTTGGTAAACGGGTATGAATGGTTCTGCACACCAGACGGCTGGTTGCCTCGTGAACAGGAAGCTCTGAAACGGTCTCAAGGATAGGTCTTAAAATGCTTTTGTGGCAGCTAAAAACAGGCTTTTTATTTTCAAATCGCAGGTATTAAAGGGCTACGAAAGAAAACACAAAATCATTTTGTTCTGTCCTTGAGGGTTTTAATCTTCCTTTTACTCCAAATAGAACTAATATTTATTTTTTCTTTAGTTCATGTGAAAAGATCTTACGGTACAAATAATTTAATAGTGTTCTTTCCTTCTGGGGTGCAGACCCACAACAGCAGGCATTCAGGTGACGTTATTCTTTTGCTATTAAATGGGTTTTAATCCTGCCACTCCTGTCTTTTCAGCCGAAATCCTAGAGCTGGCAGGCAATGCCGCGCGGGACAATAAGAAGGGCCGTGTCACACCAAGACACATCCTGTTGGCCATCGCCAACGATGAGGAACTGAACCAGGTGTGAGTCCACCTCCGGGTCCTGTGTGCTGCTTTAGCTGGCCTCTGTGAATGCCTGTTTGAAATCTTTATATTTTTTTCCTTGGAATTGACTAAAAGCTTATGGCAGAGTAACATATTGTGTCCGGTAAATTTGTACAATGCCTAAGCTGAGCTTAGTTGCTAGGGGGCCCAGACCAGTCCTTCAATATGGCCCAAACAATCTCCTGTCATCTTAATCATAAAAGTTGTCTGACAAACCATGGGTAGAGTAAACTTCTTCGGAAGTGACTGAGGTCCCGTCCAGGGTGTGCCACATCTTTTTGCCCCAATTCCGGGGACCGGCCCGTGAGCATCGTGAGCCAGAGAGTAAAAAGAGACGGAAGCAAACGAGCACCAAACCACTCAGCGCTAATGACAAGCACATCGGTTGTAAGCGGACAAGCAGTCGTGACTTTGTGGATTCCCCTGGCCCCCGCCAAACCCTCCCTGGGGGCTTGTTCAGATGTGCACCTGGCCCGGGCATCCATGAAAATTGCTCAGCCATGCTTCACCCCTGACCCCCCCCCGAAACAGCTGCTGAAGGGTGTGACCATCGCGGCAGGGGGTGTGCTACCCAACATCCACCCAGAGCTGCTGGCCAAGAAGAGGGGCTCTAAAGGGAAGCTGGAGGCTATCATCACCCCCCCACCCGCCAAAAAGTCCAAGGCGTCACCTGCAAAGAAATCCGCAGCCAAGAAAGCTGGCGGTAGAAAGGGCGCCGGCAAGTCAAAGGTAGGGAGGCGGGAAAATCGCAGGAGGAAGCCGCTCTGGTATATTCAGCTAATACACGCTCATGGGAGTTTTACTTCAAAAGATGTCTTGGTCCCACCTCTTCTACAATCTGATTGGTTCTCTCTCAGAACCAATCATTTTTCGTTCTGCCCTCAGAACATTTTTGTGTAAGTAAAACACCCACGAGCGTAACGCATATGTAGATGAATGGATGCTGGGGCAGCGCTAGGATTTTTTTTAAGGTGGGAGGTGGGGCATAACAGGCCATAATTTATACAGAGGGGCCAACGTCATCAACCATCTGTTCCGTTTCGGATAGGTGAGTGACAGGTGAGGGGCACTTTGGGGACCAATTAGCTTTCAGCTGAGGCCAGTGGCCCTGAAGCCCCGCCCTTGTATATGCCCCCTGGATAGAGAGCAATGTTTTCAGTTTTGCTGAATATGAGCACATACACTGTAGGTTTTCTAAGATGACAGGTGTGACCTTTCCCAGGCTTTCACCTCCACTCTGCTTCGTAATACGCTCTAACAGCTGTACTCGCTTATTCCCAAAAGCCGACTCTTGTAGCGGTCGCAGTGGGTTTTTACTTGTGGAAATCCAGCCACAGAAAAACCATAGTTTACGGGCTGTTGTGCTAGTCTGCTGTGGGCGGGGCGCGGCTGGCAGGGCGTATGTATCGCCTTAGGCGCTCAGCAATTGGTTGTGCCCTCTGTCTGTCCCTCGCAGAAGAAGCAGGGAGAGATGAGCAAAGCGGCCAGCGCGGACAGCACCACGGATGGAACAGCGGCCAACGGCTTCACCATCCTGTCCACCAAGAGCCTCTTCTTGGGACAGAAGGTACTGCTGGCCAGCCCGCTAGGGCCGTGTTACGGTGGCTGCGGGTTTGAGGACGGAAGGGCCAAAAGTGAAGCATGACTAGAGTCTGCTTCAGTCATTAAGGCGATTCGGTGCAAGGCCAAATAAAATTTGGGCCCCCCAACGACTCGGCCCAGCTTAGCCCACACATAAGTCTGGCCTTGGTCGATTCCTAGCGGTGTGGCCAAGGCACCATCCTACTGTATGAACATCAGAGCTCAAATTGTGTGTCCAGTTAAAGAAACCGTAGGTTCAGAAATCAAGGTACTTCTTGCGCCATTGAGAGTGCATATCGCGCACATATTGTCCATACGCTTCAGCGTAAGCTCTGGTTCTACTTGTAGCGTTGGGTGTCTCTTCACGCCACGTGACGTTAGTGAAGTGTTACCTCCAGCGCTAAGACCGCGACCGCGGTACGGCTGTCCAATGGGAGCTGGAAGGGCACCATCTGTATGCCGTAGGCGTAACTGCTATATGAGAGTCAGAAATGGCGTAACGTTCCAAAGACCCAATCTGCTGGACCCGCTTCACTTTCTCCTCCGTTAATGCCAAAAAATCCAATGTGTAAGTGTTATTTACTGGAGTTCGTCTATTAACACCATCCCCCCCCAGCACTTTGCTGTCTAAGGCGTATGTTTAGGGCTGGGGGAGAATGTTCAGTCCTGTTAGTCATGTTGCAGTTCAGTCCAATTCAGTTTTATTTGTATAATGCATTTTCACAACATTACACTGTCTCAAAGCGCCTTACATTGTGCCTGCCCAAAGCCCCCAGTGATCAAGCCGGAGGCGACAGTGGCAAGGAAAAACTCCCTAGAAGGAAGAAACCTTGGGAGGAACCAGACTCAAAGGGGGAGCCCATCCTCCAGGGACCAGCAGAGGAAGTCTAACAAAGTCCTGATTGATTTGCTGCAAATTGTTAGTCTGAGTGTCAATGCGGAAGGAGGAGTTTTGACTGCTGATGTCAGGGCGGGAGGGTGATGGTGCTGCTTCCGATGGCAGGATGCCCTATGGTGCGGTCCAGACATCACAGCTTGGCGTCACTGTGGCCTAGTAGGGAAAGTATGGAAATCAGAATGGATGTGATTGATAAGGGGAGGGGGGCGTGGCCACACAGCACACATGACACTAACAGCAACGTGGGGGAAAATTAGTGTAGCTGCAGCAATGCATTGTGGGAGGGGAAGTAATGGATTATGGGAAATGGAGTCGGGTCGTGTGCTGTGAAAATGAGACCTTCTGTTCTTTCCTTTGAAGGCAGGATCAACATGTGTTTTGTTGTTTTTTTCTCCCCTCAACAGTATAAAAGGCTCAGATCCCAACGCGAGCGGGTCCCAGTTTTTCTGGCCCATTTTGACGACTGGCCAGAGTGCCTCAGTCTGACCCCTTCCTTGAGGGCTTTAATTGTGAGCTTTGAAAATGTCAGAATGTTATACGTGTGTTCAAGGCCAACCACAAAATCATCCTGCCACATTGACAGATCCTGTGGTCATTTTTAGGTTCTTCATGCATCTTTCTTGCAGGAAATTGGTCGAGCCTCGAGATTCAAAGGAGAGAGTCAAAGGAGAGAGTCAAAGGAGAGAGTCAAAGTTCAGATTCATGGTGATCAGATGACAGATTAGCAACTTCTCTCATTCTCTCTCTCTCTCTCTCTCTCTCTAATCTCCACCTCCTGTCATTTACTATCATACTTCTATAAAAGTGTCCTCCTGTATAGCTCTGCTTCGTATTGTCTGAGAGATGACCTTGGAGGCTTATTACCCCTTTCTTAGTATAGAGTGAGTCTTGTTTGCCGGACAGGAGCCCGAGCATCATTTTGAGGGGGCGACGTGTGGCTCAGTGGGTTAAGACTCCTGATCGGAAGGTCGCTGGTTCAAATCCCAGAGCCAACAGACCAATGCTGACATCGGGCCCCTGAGCAAGGCGCTTAACCCCCCAGCTCCAGGAGCACTGCACACTGGCTGACCCTGCACTGTGACCCCCCCCCCCCAAGCTTTATCTCACCTGCATATGTGTCTGAGTGTTTCATGGAGAGCGAGATGGGGTAGGCGAAAACAGAAATTAATCAAGTATCTCTGTTCTGTTCTAATATGCTATAGCCAGGTTTTACGAACTCTGATTTCTTCAAGCCTATTAGAGACGTAAACATTAATGAATGTCTGACTCCAGTAGGTATGTGACAGATCGGCTACCGATCGGGTTAAAGCTCACGGTTAAGGGGCTGTAGGTTAAACAGCTGCCGGAATAGGTGCTGCTTTGCAGGGCTGCATGGCAACTCGACCCCTAACATCACATGACTCCCCACGTGGGCGTGGTTTATTCACCTAATCCCGTCCACATATCTAGATCATCCGCAGGTACGACGGAAGCGGATGGACCGCGACCTCCGCTAGGTGTCAAAGGTCATGACACAGGGAGCCTTAACGCGACCCTGCCTGGGCCGTCATGCATGGGCTAACGCTCTTCGTAACGTCTAACTCGAATCGGCTCCTGCGTGGTGATTTTTCTAATCGTTCTGCTTCCTGCCGCCCCCCCCCACCCCCCTGCCCCGCTGCATGCTCTCTTTCCAGCTGAACCTCATTCACAGTGAGATCAGTAACTTGGCTGGCTTTGACGTGGAGGGTGTAATCAATCCCACCAATGCTGACATTGACCTTAAAGATGATCTAGGTGAGGCCCTGAGTCACGCCGCAAAGGTTTGAAAATGAACAAAACAACAAAAAAAAAAATCCTTGAAAACTAACCTGGAGGTCTTGGGTTTGTCACCCACTAGTTTAAAAACGAACTAAGCAAATAAAATCCTTGAAAACCAACCAGGAGGCTTTGGGTTCTGGATCCACTTATTTGAAAACAAACAGAACCAAATTTACTTGAAAACCAGCCAGGAGGTACTGGCTTCATGACCCACTCGTGAAAGCAATGTTGTGATTGGAGTTGCAAAACGTTTAATTTGGATCAAAAGACTAAATCAAAGCAATGTGATTTACAGTATGCATCTGTCTCAAGGGTAAAGTCTGTCTCAGATTTCAAGGATTTTCCTCAAACCTCTGTGGACCGTTTTCCCGACTGTCAGCATCTCATTGACACCAGTGTCCGTCTGATCACCCTGGGTTACCGCCCTTCATCAGGTTAACTGGTCTATTGCCTGCCCCCAGACCCCTCTCTCCCTCTGCGCTTTCTAAAGGAAGCACACCCCCCCCTTCCTTCTGTTGTCGTCGTCGTGCCCCCACCCCCATCCTCTGCGCTCTTTCTCCCCCACAGTGTTTGATGCCGTGTTTGTTTGCCTGTCGTTGTCGTTTGTAGTTGCAAGTTGTGCAGGCTGACATTGCCACCATCGACAGCGACGCTGTAGTTCACCCGACCAATTCCACCTACCACACGGGTGGTGAAGTAGGTAAAGGAGCCTTTGTCACGGTGGGGTTTCTGTGTGTACTGCGTGGGCTTCCCATGATGCATTTTCCCCCCACTCCGCCTGCTGCCCATGCTTCCTCGGGCCCACTAACTCCAGCTGGTAGCAGAGGTGTATACAGGGGCGGGGCTACAGGGGCACCAGCCCTAGCTGAAAGCTGATTGGCCCCTGGAGTGCCCCTCCTGTTACTCACCGATTTGATAATCTATTATTGGGTAACGATAAGGTATGACTCATGCCCCCGACTAGAATCCTTCTATCACCCCTGGCTGTGAGTCTGTGAGGCTCTGTGGGTTTCATGGTCTTCCCATGCATTTGATTTCCTTTCTGGGGGGTCGGGAGAATATGCATCGATGCTTGATGTCCCACTGACTCAGAAAGAAGGCAGGAGCACCATTTTAACATGCAGTCACCCAGCTGCTTGCCCCCGCTTTCTGCGTGCCCCCTCAATGGGCAAGCCGCGCCCTTCTGCATGCCCCCTCTCTCTCCCCTCTCTGGACGTTAGCTTGCATCTTCTAAGACAGCTTATTGGAAGGCTAAGACTCGATTGGCCTCCATTTGATACTCCATCTGAACGCTAGGACTCGATTGGCCTCCATTTGATACTCCATCCGAACGCTAGGACTCGATTGGCCTCCATTTGATACTCCATCCGAACGCTAGGACTCGATTGGCCTCCATTTGATACCCCGTCCGAACGCTAGGACTCGATTGGTCTCCATTTGATACCCCATCAATGTTACACCAAGGAGTTGCGAGCCAGCGGCATGACCTGTATGACTGGTAAGGTGTTGTGTCCATGGCATAGGCGCTTCCCATGTGACCCCCCCCCCCCCCAGACGGAGAGCCGTCCAGAGAGGCCTGAGAAACACGAGTAGCCCCACCCGCTATAGAGCCATGCCCCGACATGGGGGCTGCTTTGCAGTCTGCTCGCTAACAGCCCCACAGTGCCCTGCCCTGTCCCCGAGCTAACGGCCCCGGAATGCCCCCTTCACAGGGAGCGCCCTGGAGAAGAAGGGCGGCAAGGACTTTGGGGATGCGGTGCTGGAGTTACGCAAGAAGAACGGCCCCCTGGAGGTGGCAGGAGGTAAGTATGTGCCGGCCCTGATTTTGTGTGTTTTCCTAATAGTTTAGGAAATATTAGACCTCCAGTGACAGGTAAGCAAATGTATGTTTTGTAACTAGTGCCGAACACTGATAAAATGGATGAGACTATGAATGACGGTAAGGGGACTGGCATCACATCTGGGGTGTAGCCCTGTTTCTTCTGTGAAATAGGCTCCAGAACCAGGAGGGTGTATACATGGGCGGGGCCTCACCTGGGGCGGGGCCTCATCTGATTGGTCCCTTGAGTGCCCGCTCCCCTGTCCACTCGCCCATTCAAAACATGTCATCGGCTAATGATAAGATTAGCCCCTCTGTATGAATTATGGCCCATCATAATCACCCCCACCTTAAAAAAAATCATAGAATCGCCTCTATCCAGGCTTTAGGCCCCATCATCCCTATCACTCTGTACTGGAGAAGTGGATGGATGGATGGATGGATGGATGGATGGATGTTATACCTGCACATGAGTATTGTTGAATTCCCACATCCCATCCGCAGCGGCGCTTACCTCTGGCTACGGCCTTCCGGCCAAGTTCGTCATCCACTGTAACAGTCCAGGCTGGGGCTCCGACAAATGCGAGGAGCTGCTAGACAAAACGGTGAAGAACTGCCTGGCACTGGCGGACGAGAAGAAGCTGAAGTCTGTGGCGTTCCCCTCCATTGGCAGCGGCAGGTAGGGAAGGGGCAGCATCTGGAATCCAGTGTGGTCTCTATCTCCACTATAGATGTCCCCCATCGCACAGAGATCCGGGCTCCTGGGGAGTTGGCCAATAAGAAACATTTTTTAACATTAAAAATGTTTTTTTAACTTTTTTTTTTTTTTAAGAAACGGCTTCCCAAAGCAGACGGCCGCCCAGGTCATCCTGAAGGCCATCTCCAGCTACTTCATGGCGACCATGTCTTCCTCCATCAAGACAGTCTACTTCGTTCTTTTCGACAGCGAGAGCATAGGCATCTATGTGCAGGAAATGGCGAAACTGGATGCCAACTGAATCCCTCACGCCCCAAAAACCTTGATTTGTAAGCTCCACTTTTTTTTTTCTGATTTACATTACTGTCATGATCTTTGAGATCATTTGATTTATTTTTTTTTCCCTGTCAATTTTGACACAGACCTCTGTTTTTACTTGCACTGTTTCGCAGGTGGTCCATGAATGGTTTTCATGTAGATGGTATTTCTTAAAAAAAATAAATAAAATAATGGTATTTTTTACTGAAGGAGCTTTTGCACTACGGCGTGTTGTTTGGCGTGCAAGAGCCGTGCCAGACACATTTTTGTATCTGTGCTGTGCTATTATGTGTTACCCCCTGTAGATTTTTTTTTTCCTTTGGTTTTTTTTTTATTATAAATAGGTACCACAGCTTTTTGTGTATTAAAAATGTTGGAAGTTAAGTGTATTAAATGTTTCAGTAAATATTTCAATGTGAAAATTCATTGGCATTCCTTTCCTTTCACCCCTCTATTTCCAGCTTCGTGTCTGTTGTTTAGGATGCTCTTTCACTGCTAGCAGGTGCTGGACTTTTGGAAACTGTACTTTCCTTTTCTCATTGATTTCCGGTTCAGTTGCAGTACTAAACCAGCTGAGGTACTCCGTTGGTACGTTGGGAGGGATTTGTGTTCATCCTCGATTTTGGTTATGCAAATAACCTGCCTCTGAAACACAAAAGGCAACCACTGTCTTGAAAAAGCTCAGCGACAAGCTCAGAAAGCAACGATAAACAAAGTTAAAACAAAAGAAAAAAGTAGTAATGGATGAGTGACCAAATGTAGAGACTCGAGCTGTAAGATCTGGTCGGGATCTAAAATGGAACATACGTTCATTGTAAAGCTTGCGAAGATTTGTCTACTATAACACAATAAAAATGTTTCAGGGAAACTGCACATGCACTTGGTGAATTTTATCACCAAGGTTTCAAAATAGCAGAACTGTTTTACAAGATAACATTGTTTTTAAAAATACTGTATACTGCCGTATAATGTCCAGACAGTATGAAGATAGGAAAAAGCCTGATCTCAGCCCAGCTAACTACTGCAGTTCCTTGTGATGTGAGAATTGCATGTGTGTAACATGCGATGTTGATATTAATACTGTCTCGCGTTGTGATCATATCTTTCTGCGCTGGTACCAATTTTTCACACCAGTGGAAAACGAACACAAGAAGAACCACCACCTTAAAAAATTCACTACCTGGCGCTATGGAAAAGCACCCACACTTTATGTACAAAATGTGGGGAAGACGCTTTCCCTTGAAGCAGAAACAAACAGGCACCGTTCTCTGTATCACCACCAGGTGTCACTCTTTGTCCACATATGCTTTTTTTGCGGGGAACGCGATTGCTGTTTTAAATTTGTGAACGGAATAACTGGGACCCCTTAAATTTCTGTGGTGAGCAAGCTACAAATGCAGGATTTTGTAAATGCGGTTAAACGTATTGCGTATATGCATGGTACATAAACAACAGCTGTATTTAGGGCATGTAGAAGAACTGGCCTCACTTTCCAGGCTTTTAGGACCTATAGTCATATCGAGTCAACCAAGTTTAATAATCAGAAAGTTTTGGCGCAGGAAAGGATTTTAACTTTCTTCGGAGTGGGGTATCACCAGGTGAGGCCCAGGAATGAGGAAGGGTAAGGCCATTGTCTCTAAACTGACGGTGCACCTTGAGGACCAGGAGTCAGGCTGGGGTCACTTTCCCAGCGTGAGAGAGGGGCCCTGGACTGAGGGACCCCGCCGCTCCCCTCCCAGAGAAAGCCCTGTAAATTCGAAGCATGTGTGAGTGCCAATCCTGCCCCACTGTGGCCTGCTTTCCCAGAGCCCCTCGTACGGATCCGTAGTCCTCACATAAAAGGAATTAAAACAGCGAAAAAACACAATAAAGCAAAAACAAACACTGGCGGAGATCAAGGGGGGTAAGAAGCTGACCAGAGATCTCGGCGACCTACAGAAGGAATGCGATCTGTCCTTCATTATGCTGGAGGGCCTCAGTGAACCACCTCCCTGTTACAAACCAGACCAACAATCACACAGAACAATTACACAGGAATTACCATTCTTTCTACTAGGCCTTAAATTAAGCCAGTGAGTTTAATCCTGTATTGATATACTTCCCGGCCATTGGTAGCGACCCCATGCTGCAAGGATTTATTCATCAACTTCGGAATCAACTGCACTTTCTACCCATAACCTCTCTGACCTTTAAATAAGCCCACATACCTCCTTGGTTTGATTCGATTTTGTTAGTGCTCCTTTTTAGCAATTTATATAGATGAATATGCACATGTATTTTGAAGTATCATGTGTGAGGACACACACAAAGGTGCGATACACAGGAATTTCGTTCACGGAATGCGCTTCCTCGTGTCACGTGATTCTGTTGACTCCAGACTCAACACTGACGAAATAGTCAGGGATCTGACCCCAACCCTAACCGTACTTCTAACCCTTATTGCCATTCTACCCCTATTTAATACCCCGATCCAGTCCAAGGCACCCGTCACGGAGGACCCAAGGCCGACCCCTGCCGTCGCCATACCAAATTCCCACGGATAGAAAAAGGAAACTTGATCACTTTCTTCCTTCTGATGGCTTAGGAGAGTAAATTGAACTCAATTCCAGGTAAATCTGCTTTTGAAGGAGTAGCTGCGAGGAGTTCTTTAGATGGGGGGGGAGGAAAAGTGTGATAAAAAAATCACATATATATATAATATGCACTTGCGAACATAATGAGCTGTCAGTCAAATTGTCAGCCAAAGCTGACAGGGACTGGCTGGATTGACAGGGATAATGACAGACCTTCAGTCAAGCTTCTGATGGTGTCTGTGAGGCTCACAGAATCCCTGATCTCATCAGAAAAGCGGCCCCCTGATTCCAGGCGTCATTTATCTGCCTGATATTATTAATTTTGGCTAATATCAGCAACACATGCTTAAGATCTGTCTTCACTTAACAAAACAGATACAATCTAAAACATTTTATTCAACATATCTTCAGAGGTCGGAAGAAAGATGCCTGGCTTTAATTAATGAGGAATGAAAGTCCGCCCCCTCCCCTCGTTAACAGCTTATAGTAAATAATCTACACATTCAGAACAGCATCCAGCTTTTTAACATTACAGTTCGATCGACGCATCGCCAGATAGGCAGTAAATTGTTTTCTGTTTGACTTTTATTGGGGTTGGATGCAGGGTTACACTGGGGTTTCCAAAAGGCCCACGACTTCCTGCTCCCAGCAGCCTTTGTTTTCAGGGTTAATCTCAACGTGAGATCAAAGAGTCTGACCTGCAGATAAACTGGAAGCAGTGAAGCCCGCTTCATACCTGCAGGCAATTAACCCAAAAAGTGATTCACTGCAGACTCACCGAGCGGAGTGTCTCTCCGTCCCGCGCAATAGCGGCTTACTTGGCCCGTCCATCTGACCCATATGCTCACGGGGACTCACCCCCTGACCACGATCTCGGGGTCAGAAAGATAGTGGGCGCCACACATTCTGGCATCAAAAAAAAAAAAAAAAAAAAAAAAAAAAAAAAAAAAAAACCCGAGGAGGAAAAGGGACCCCAAAGGCCGGGTTTTGAAACCAACCACCCCACGGGGGGCCGGGGGGGGACCGCGCCCCGGGACCGGTAGCCAACC
>JAODLD010000070.1:1194529-1211010 GCA_026781065.1 Mormyrops boulengeri | reverse complement strand
TTTATTTTTTTTTTAACTTTTTATTTTTTTTAACACAAATTACTTTTTTTTTTTAATTTTTTGCCCCCCCCCCCCCCCCCACAATGAAAGACAAAGAAGCTAAAGGGAAGTTAAAGATGTAATGACACGGCTGTAAGCGAGACTTCTGATTACTGTCTAGCAATCACACTCTGAAGAAAGCAATATCTATAGCCCCCTCCCCCCATCCCCTGGGGGGATGAATCCATTCAAGTATGTATGAAATGTTTATTGACACCACATGGTTGGGGCGGGAGTGCACATCCTCACATGGCCTGGCGAGGGCGCCACTCCTCAGTCGTGAAGCCAAAGAAACGGCCTTCATTGCAGCGTTTGCGATGGCACTAGGG
Source organism: Mormyrops boulengeri (assembly GCA_026781065.1). Lineage (NCBI taxonomy): Eukaryota > Metazoa > Chordata > Actinopteri > Osteoglossiformes > Mormyridae > Mormyrops > Mormyrops boulengeri. Next base: position 1,210,642 of record JAODLD010000070.1, on the reverse strand, counting down.
CCGCGACATGGCAGTCATGTGACTGCAGATCCAAACAGGGGAGGTACCGGGGGGGGGTCAATTTCCCCCAGAATATCTCAAAATCATTGATAATTATGGTATATTTGCCCACGTTCTAGATTTTCAAAAACAAATGATTTTAGAAGCCTTTTCCTTAACCAGCATGTTAGCTACGTGACCATTTTAATAACCCTATTCCTATACCATCTCCTCTTTTCCCAATTTATCAGGTTCACAGAAGAACTTATACCTGGAGTGTCAGAAAGCCCCAGTCACGTGACTAAGGTCATTAGAATCAGCCAGCCAATCAGGCGATGGGTCATGAACTGTCAGCATTTATTCTGTTAGCTCAGCAGCTATTTGTCGAGAGCTAACAGGACTTACACCTCTGCTGCTGGATTTTGACAGAAGCTTCCCGCCCAGGTGATATTGTGGCTTCTGGCGGAGCCCTACAACTTGTAGCCTTTTAGCGATACCTGATAATAAAGCAGCATTTCCTGTGTGGACACATCCCATCTATGCATCTCTCCATCCCTTTATCCGTCCATCTATCCCTCCATCCATCTTCCTGGTGAACCTGGATGTTGTCCCAGGATGAAAACGGCGAGGGACAATGTGACACACGATGCACAGCATATTTGGCCAGGTCGAATATCACTTAAAACATAATTATTTGCGATTTCATTACTACTCCTGTGATAATCAAAATTCCATCCAAACTCACGGAGACCATGAAACTGATACTAAAAATAATATATGGAGGTGTAAACACTGAACCCATAGGGGTTATTCCCTTCACCTCCACGTCTTAAGTAAGACGGCAAACACATTTATCTATAACAAGATGTTTCCCTTATCAGATAAACACTTTTACAAAACACCTTGTTAAGCTCTTAGAGTTCAGGCTGAATCAGTACCAGTTTTCACTCAGTGTCGTGTCAAAGCGAATAAATATTTGATATATGTTTATTTGGAGACAACGTTTCTCTGAAAGGGTTACGGTCTGGATATGCCAGAACCAGGTGATTAATACACTCAGACTGCCCAGTGAACTTTTTTTATTATTTAAGTTGAATATCTCTAGGTTTGAGATAACTCCAAGTGCTAAGTGCTACATGCTCATTTTTAACAGTTTAAAGCTTGTTAGAAAGGACAAGATAAATGAACGCTGCCCTTCTGGCTCTCTAGCGATACCTGACTTATTTATGCTACTATGACAGAAGGCTGGTATCTATCTCTCAGTCCGTACAACTCATTAGTGGGGAATTTGTTTACTCTCAGTCTAGAGGGATGACCCTTAATGTACCAGGAAGGCTCCAAGTCAACAACAACTTACCCAGGGGCAGCCGTGTGATTGAGGCAGGCCAGTCATTCCTAGATAAGAGGGCCAGGCTACTCAAGCAGTGACTCGTGATGAAGCAACCGTCCATGCCTGGACAATAATCACCCAATTCGCGTGTCAGCATCCCGTCTGCGAGGGTTGGCACTTAAAGCGACTATCACTCTGGAACAGCGTCAGTGAATGAATGAAACTTGCTATATGTGTGCATCTGTCAGGACTGAAAAAGAGTCTCACGCATGTTGAGTGATCAAACAGATTTTAATACTGTTGTACTCAATGCCCGATACCACCAAAAAGTTTGGAATTTACATTATTATTTTTTTGTCACTAAGTCTTTTGCTTGAAGAAAGATTAAAAAAAATCCACATAAGGGGGCGATGTGTGGCTCAGTGGGTTGGGATGTGGTGTCTATTCTCAGTGACCAGAATATTGCTGGTTCAAATCCCAGGGTCAGCATAATTTTACAATTGTGCCCCTGAACAAGACTCTTAGCCCCCAGTTGCTCCACTCCAGGGACTATCTGACCCTGCTATCTCAAAAAAAAAAAAAAAAATGTATGTCACTTCGGATCTGCCCAATAAATCAAATGTAAATGGTTATGCAAATAAGGTTCCACTACACAAAAAGTGTCATTATGGGCACTTGAAGCAACGCCCTTTAGGTTAACTGCCCTCGTCTGATCCTAGTGCGGGTGCGGTCTACGAAACCGGAAACGCCGTGAAATGTCATCAGGCCGTGATTTGCGGACGCAGCGAAGCGCAGCGCCCCGGCGAGGCGCATGAACCCGCTCCGGCGGCGCAGCGCAGGGTACACACTGCCGAGATCCTGCCGCTGCGCTGTAACAACAGACCAGCCCTGCATGCCGTGAGCAGAGCAAACACGGGCCTGTTTGATGACTGGGAGTTTCTGCTCGGCGGTTCCGCATGGCGAACACCTTTAGTCATGCTAGCGCAACAAAAATGTAAAAACTACGGCGTGTGCAAACACCCCTCCGCCCCCAAAAAAGGCTGGGGCGATTGTCTTTCGTAACGTTACGAAGATGAGCTGGCTGTTCGATCCGCGCCCAACTGCGGGCAAACAGGGAGGACCCGACACAAATATTTGTGTTTCATCCATTATTCACAATCTGGAAATGTCATTTGCAAAATGGTGAAAAGGCACCTTGACGGTCATAGGGCTCCGAGGAAGCCGACATGCCTCATACTTGCTCTGGCTGCCTTCTGTGTTTCATAAAACCAGTCAAACGCATACTTGGGGTGGGGGGGGGGGGTAGCTGGAAAGGGAAGTGGGCAGATCGAATATAGTTTGCATGCGTTGTGGCATCAAACCTGACAGCGACGCTCGTAGATGTTCGCCGGGCTGTGAGCTCCGCCGAATCGGCTTCGCTTACACATCCATCAGAAGATAGAAACGTGTGAAATTCTGGCGAACACGAGATTTTCCCTGAAGGAAAAAAATGTCGGAAGAGAATGGCCATTAACAAAAAAATTGTTTCAGCGTAATAAAGTTACATAGATACTCCTAAAACAAAAAAAAAATGTATAGCCTACATTATTTCAGCTATATTTCAAAAGTTATTGCTCCTAATTATATATTGCATTTAAATTTTAGCGCAAAATAGCATTAGTCTGCGACCTGTTTTTTTATTTAGGTCAATTACTTTATTTAATTACTAGGCTACTTGAAATGGGCCTTGGTCCTACTCGACAACAGCTAATGGATTTTGGATATCTGGTGAATGGTGTGCATGTTTACAGGCATTATTTACAAACAGGATGATTAACCATAACCTGCTTTAACAGGAACGCTTTCTTGAACTCACTGGCACATGACCTCCGGCTAGACTACCCGGGCGCAATGTAATTAAACAGAGTGCTGTGTATTACTGGGGAATGATGTCCATCTCACCGGCCTGGGTGATTTTGATGTGACTCACTAAAGCAGGTATACAGCTGACAGTTTGCAGACACGCGGGCTGGGTGCACACGTGTTTATGAGTCTTGGAGAAACTTCTGCTGCCCTGACTGGAGGTGCGCCTTGCCCTCTTTCAGCCCGTCCGCCTCGGGCAGCCTGCAATCTGCGTCGCTGCGTCTTCTGACAAACGCTGGGCGTAGTTCCCGGGGGGTGCTCTACGGCCCGATCGCACTTCTGCTGTGTCAGGGCCAGCCGTTTGCAGAGGGGTGTGTGAAACGCATCAGGGGGGGAAAAAATGCCGGTGAAGGGCACATGAGGCAAACGGTGGGGGGCATGTGCCTGCAGGACACTACTCGCAGCGTGCATGTATCACGTTTGCATACTGGAACACGCTGGAGATGAACCGCGACGTGACATCAGGATGCCCTCACTTTCAATGCCATTTGCGCCGCCCACCTGGCGGCTCCGTAACTTAACCTTATGCCTCAGGTTGGCCCTCGAGTTTACAGCATCTTTACTATTCATTCGTGCGGACTACCCTAACATCTACCCGAAAATATATACGTGTAACCTAAATTTAATCTTATTAAAGATTTAATAAAGGTTCCTATTATTATTATTATTATTATTATTATTATTCTGAATATATGGCAATAATAATAAATTACAGTTTCATTCTAAGTCATTTTGCGGGCACCATTTCAGAAATCTGAAAGAAATTACCTTTTGGGCTTCAGTACCAAAATTATATGTATTTTTTTCTTTCCATTTTTTTTTCCTTTTCCGAATGTAAACGCTATATATCTTTTATAAACATATCAAATGCATGAAACGTTTGAGGATCTTTAGAGCCAGAGGGGGTCTCGTTCTGCCAAGAAAATCATTTCTGATTAAATTTAAAAACCTAGTTAAGAAAACACCAATTCATTTCTCCGACTCCGATAAAAAAAGAAAAAACTCACTGGTTAATTACATAATGCAGATACCCGAGCCCGACCGGAGGCATCGGATGTGATTGTTTGAGGAAAGCAGTTGGTTACAGTTGCACCTTGTGAATGTTAATTCCCGTAATTGACTACTGTGTTTATTATGGGTGTAACCATGGACGCTGCTCCAATGTCTCAATTCATAGGCTGTTGTTTATCATGTATGTATTGTTCTCGTTGCCGACGCGTCTAATCTTTCTCCAGAGAGGCATGCAGACACAAGTCGGCCGGCCTCCACACAGTGAATCTGCAAAAGCAGAGTGGATTGCGTGAGATGCACCGCTAACATTACAGCGTTCGCTCCATTTTATTATTGATATATAGGACTCTGCAATGCTAAACAAGGGGGGAAAGAACGAAATTAACGAACTAACGAATTATGACAAAAACTTAAGTCAGGGGGAAAGTTTGGTTTAAAAAATGACAGACGGAGAGGACACCCTTCCCAGCTTCTTTGGCCCGATGCAGGAGAAAGAGGTTTTGACTTAAACGGCGGTCTGAAGTGCAGGAAGGCTTTGATGTGGAACCTTAATACGGCTTGTAAAAATGGGGGGATGCTTCACTTTGATGTGCGCCCTGACGCTACGCAGGCGCAGCCCCGGCGGCGCGAGCGCCACTTGTCCCGTCCTCGTGCCTGACCCCGGTTGTAAAGTCACTGTAAACAGCGCGAGGCATCACGTCGCCGCGTATAGCGCGACAGACACATGGAGTGAATACATCACCCCAAAAAAGAACAAACTTTATCTACATCATGCCGTGACATGTACATTAGTTGTTTATTATTATTATTATTATTATTATTATTATTATTATTATTGTAACTCAAGATACTTTTGCACTCTCCCTGGAATTGGTGTTTCTGTGAAAATAAACACCCCAAATACATTATTCACAGACCAAAAAAGGTGCTTTTTGGGGGTCATGGTAAAGGGGGGGGGGGGGGAGTAATATATTATCTTGTAAGTAAAGGTCAGGCACAGAGCTCGCAGTTCTCCCCCTGATTATAACGGATGGTGGTGCGATCTCATCGATCGGCCTCTCTATAACTCCATGCTGCTGCCAGGTCCTAATGCATTCTCTTTGACCCCGGGGGCATGAATCAAAAATCTGCCCTCTGCTCCAGCCCCCGTTTGAGATGAAGCATCTGTGAAGGAGACCGTCTCTCTGCTCGTGTCTGTGTCTGTATGTGTGTTTATACGTGCATTTTTATTATCCTGAGGAATTAGCAGGCAAACTGATAATCCAGTTATAATGTACTTCTGCAAAATATTGTGTGGAGCAGTTGCCAATAAAAAAACAGCATTTTTAGAACATTTTATGGCCTGCTCTAATGGGCTACTTTAGTGTCTTTTTTGACTGATATCGGTTTAACCGGCCATCAGAGTCACTCAGAATTATTATTTCAAGTTTTTTAACAAAACAATATTTAGGAGAATTGTTTTTTTCAGACTGGTTGCCTGCAGTGTTGTGGCATTTGGTTAGTTTTTGTGTTTTTCTACCGTTACGCAGCGTCGTTCCCAGGCGGTAAAGTTGAGTGGCAAAGAGGAACAGACAAAAAAGAGCCATTTGCGTAAACTGTAAGTCAAAGGTAAGGGCAAACACCTCCGGCGTTAGATTGAGCACCTCCCCCCCTCCCCCAAATCTATTTGCGGGGGAACACCATGGTATGTGGGTGTGCCTAAATAAAATACATCATCGAGTTTAACTGGTCTGGCAGTCTTTTAATTGAAAAGCATAGGTTTACCTAAACATTTCAGCCGTGAAGTTATTTTAAAGGTGCTTCCATTTTGGCCCCTGGCAGCGGCTCCACTGGCGGGACACCTGGTGGCGCATTTGTATCGTGCAGGGTCATGTGACTGAGCCAACCTTCATATACACACCACCTCCATCTTCTTCAGCTCGAAGCCCCGGCGAACAAGACTCAAGATCAATACTTGTGGCTAAGTTGCAAAAAGGAAATCAGTCGCACATGACTTCGAACTCAGTGCTTTCAACGGCCGCATCTTGCCTCGACCTGCATACTTAGCATAGCTTTCTGTTTCACCATATTTATCAAATTAATACAAATATATTCCAGTAGTCGTTTCACTTTTTAATGAAAGGCAATGCAAGAGAACCTATGAAACCCTGAGTCTTACATGACACAGTTATGTAACATGATACAGGAGGACCTATAGAACCTATGTCAATGATTTGTTTCCACTGACGTTTACGTACTTTATTATTGGGCATTAGCCATTGTAGAGATGGCCTGCCTTTTCCATGGCAGTACTGTTGATGGCCAACAGGGGGCAGTAGCTTGCCTGCTTTTTCCTGCAAACCACATCCAGACGGCCTTGTTGCAGTCCTGACACTGACTGACACACTACCATCACTGCACTGGGATATTTTCGTCGTGTCTTTTTTCATTTAATGACTGACTAATATCAATAAGCAAATGTTTGACATCATTGATTTATTGTAATACGCGAAAATATTTTCATTTACGACGTGCTTGTGATATGAGAGAGAATGACGTGCATTTATTTCTTAGCGTTCCATGTTTTTAGGAATTGTTTTTGGGTGCACAATCAAGAAAACAAAACTTCCAGCTGTGTCTCCATCATACTGACCCTCATTTGCCTTTATGATACTTATACTTAGCAGGACACACCAAAGGAATCGTTCACATAGCACAAGCAGCCAAAATGTAAACAAATCACTTTTATTACGGCAAATTATTAAAAACAAGGCTAATACACGTGCTTCTCAATGAAAACAGTTTTCTTCAATATTGGACAGAGCGTGCTAGTGTCTTATGCTCCCTGCTTTCGCCTCTTTCTCACAGGATGGACAGTAATGACTTCTGCCTCTTTGAAGACGGGCTGGATTTGCAGACAGCTACCGCCCGTGCGAATACTGCCAAGCGCAACATTTTCCCTCCTTCTGGTACTTGGGTCCGCATATATACACGTAATCCCCCGGACCTGACAGATCAAAACTTATAACACAGAAAACGGTTTAAAAATAGCGGGGACAAAGGTCAAATCTACACAGGGATTTAGAGTCTTATCTTTATCACGGAATGGCCCGTCGGGTCCACGGACGTGGCGGGGTTGTGGAATTTCAACAGCTAGCTAGAGCAACAGAGTTCTGTCCTTTATGGAGTAGCATACAGCTGGCTTAAGGTTAAAAAAAAACGCGTATTTACACGGATAATTTTGTGGGAAATACAGATAAACAATGTGGCCTATCTGGAAAAGGCAAGGGACACTCTGGAAGCTTCTACTGATAACAACGTTAAAGGGAGTGCACCAAGAATGCTGGACGTAGTCTACATGGCTCGGTGAATATTCTTACGTAAGTATTCAGAGGACAGAGAGCTCAAGAGTCAAATTTCTGGTTGCTCTGTCCCATGTTCCACAGATAAAAATGGTTTAATACCAACAGATCAGATTATGTCCTTGCATCGACTCACACTTTGGTCGAGATTTTATCGTTCTTCCGCTCCAGCCTCAGTTGGATCTAAAACATAGATCTCTGTAGGATCTTGGAAAATCTCCTGTTTTATCTCCACTCTAGGGCATCTTGAACGGGGTTAAAACTAGATCCCAACTGCTTCTCCTTCCGACCCACGGTAATTTATCTCAAACCGAATCCTTATTTCCCATGCGACAAGCTTTTCGTTTAATTTATCTTGGCGCCATTTATTTTTCCACGTGTGATTTTGTGAGAAGCAGCACGGGCGGCATGACATTTTGCTTAACTTTACTTAAAATCAAATAGGCACTATTTTAATTTTCTAACAAATAAAACATTTTAGAGCAATAAGATATTCCTACCTGTCCACCACTTTATACTTGATAATTAGTCATACCTACATCATACATACTAGTTGACTTTAATTCATTTTAAAATATAAAAACTCTTAGTATGTGAAGGGTCACAAAATTGTTCTCATTGTACCTGAATCCTGTTTTGTCGTGGGAGAGAAGCAGCAATTAATCTGTTATGCTTTTAAAAACTGGTTCCTGAATGTTCGCTAAAGGGTTTGCTATTTATTGCACCCCATTATAGGGTAATGAAACCTATAATAATATATACATATGTTTCACAGGGAAATAAGCATTTATTTTTAGCGGTCAAATAAATACCTAGTCCTTCACCATTCACAGTTGTTTCATTGTATTTAAATTAGTGATATAAAATAATTTATTTGGAACCGAGAGAACTCAAAGAACCATATTTTAAAAAAGAATAATCTTGGTTAATTTACGGAGTCATATCCTGGTTTTCTTGCGAGCTTTTGGCTGCGAACCAGGGAGAGCTGAAAGGTTTTCGGTACAAACTCAAAGCTGACCTTTGTTGTTCTATGGAAAACAGACCTTTTGGCACATCGGCGAGGCAGAAAGGGCTCAGCGTGTGAAGGGAAACGGATCGAAAATTTACTGTAGAGGACATTCCTGCAGGAGAGAAAAACCACGAAACAGAGAATTAAGAGAAGGAATCAGAGAAGAGGAGTATGCAGTGGAAAAAAACAATTCTCCTTCTGTATATTAACCTGTCAGAGACCTTCAGGCCTGACCTCAACCTGGGGACAAAATGGCTTTTTCAAAGCGATTGGGTGGTTATTCAGAGTTTGTCCTCTTCCTCCAGAGTTTCTCGAACCCACGACTGTTTACGCTTGTTTGTTTGTCAAGGTTTTTTTTTTTTTTCTGCTGTCGGATTTTCATACCCAGAGACACCAGAGGTACTCCGTCGCGAGTCTACGTTACCGCGGATCCAGGCATAACCGTCGATGACAGTTAAGCTTTTGCGTTTATATCTGTCAGGGGGCAGGTGCTGGAAACCATGCATACATGATATGACACTGTTCTATAGTAATTAATGTGGTTATCGCCCGTTAATCACCATATTAAATACAACGTTATAATTTTACAAACATGGATATGGAATATTCTTACTGAGCCATTTTAGAATTAAGGCCACGTTCTCTATTTACAGACAAGTACTTGTATTTAGTAGGAACAGATGATACTTGTATCCCCTACAAAAATAAGAAAACCATACATTTTTGAAATAACTATTAAGGAGAGTCCGACTCTAATTTGACTGCCTATGTTCGTGGCCGTGAAAACTCATATTCGGCAGAACTCTTGACGTGTTCCGTTCCAGATAAATCATTCTTTTTCTTTTTAACGGGATGTGAATGTAGCCACATTCACCACATAAAACTTAACGGGCATTTAACGTGGACTTTGTTAAAATCACAAAATGCCTCCCTGTTATGAGACAGCACCAACAGAGGGAAAGCAAAAGACTACAATAAAAAATGAAAACTTTTCTTCATGTCACGTAGAAATGAGAGGAACATGTTTTTAATGCATTTTTACAACAGACAAACATCTGTCTTTTTTGCTGGAAAAAATAATGAAGTAGCACTTGGTTATACAATGTGGATCTGGGGCAACTTGAATGCGAAAAGCATCTTCAACAACTTAAGAAATGTAATTAAACTCAGAATATATTATGTTGTACAATGTTTTTCTTTTGTTTTTTAAATTATTATATTGCTGTTAGAGGCAATATAGGCACTCCACAATAAAAGAAAAATTCTGCATAATTGATCAATGAACTGTACACTAGACTCATTTTCACATGATGCACTGATGCTTCCGGAAAGCTTGTTTACCAGACCAGCCGCGGGAATTGGAGACAAGTCACCCACGCTTACGGGGCAAAAGGACGCAGCCTCGAGGGCAGGTAGTCTTAGACCACACTTTCTTTATTTACATATTTAGGTGGTAAGGACTTTTTTTATCGTTAAATGTTAGCACACATGGCTCACTGAATAGCTACAGAAGTAGAAAACACCCTAACAAATGGCACCTGCATTGAACGTTTACACAGATAAAGTTTTTTTTTTCAGGGTTATATTTAGACCATTAAATATTTAAAAATTATTGTTATGTTTAAAAGCTTACTATTTGTTCAAGTAACTTAAAATATGTAAATTAATGAAATTGGAGAAAGTTGCATTTTATGTAAATTTGACTATATTACATAGCAATTAATACAATTTTATGATACAATTAGATGACAAAAATTATATATAAATAAATTATGCTTCCAGAATCGTAACGATATGTATGAAACTGAAAAACGAGGACGAGATATCTTGCACCCAGGCCAGATAAATAAATAACTTTTCAGATGAAATCCCCCTACGATAGAGCTACATACGCCAGATATGGACTCCTAGAGCACCAGGAGAGCCTGCGGGATGAGCTCCGCACCACGGGGCCCTGGAGGGGTTACGGGACCAGTACAATGGTGGGGTACAATTACAGCTTCCAGTAAGATTTCTAAAAGCCCAAATGCCATCAGTTTAAACTAATCTGCTGATTAACCATTGTTCTCTAGAGATAACATAGTCACTAAGTGGCCTCTCAATTAGGAGGCATTTGCGGGGGGGGGACCGTAGGTTGCGCCCTAACTAATGGGGTGGCTTGTATGTGTTTTAGGACTATTGTCATGCGGGCGTTTACATAATTGCCTCAATTACAAGAAAAGATCTACAGACTCAACACCCCCCCCCCCCCCCTTAGAATTTACTTCTGTTTTGGAGAAAACAGCATTTTTGGGGTTGGGGGGGAAAATGGTCACAAAGCTCCGCCCCTGAAAAAAATCCAGCTGCACAAATGACAGTAGTGACAGTAGTGACAGTAGTGCCCTACTTGGATTCACCCTCGTGCCAGTTGTCAGTCACTGAAAGGTTAAGTAGATCCATAGTGTACATTGTCTCGTAACTCCTTTTCTTAATTTTATATCTTAGTTAAGTCTTTAGGCTTAGGGCTGAGTCAGAGTATTAAGAGCGACATTGAACCCCAGAAGTGTAAAGAGAAATCAGTTACTGTGTTTTCATAAGCGCTGCAACTTCACAAGCATGAGACGTAATCACTAAATCAAGCACGGGACAAATTAATATAAGGTGTATGCATTTACATTTGTTTTACAAGTTCAAGTGAGGCACGTAGCACATTACAAACATACAGCTGTCAAGGAGTCGACTAGGCGGCTAGGCTGAGCTTACAATGAATGCCCATGTATGAGTGTCAGCGTTATTGGACATAACTTCTAACAAATCAAGGAGCTACTACGGTAACTATTAAAATAACATGGAATAGGGCATGGCTTTGGCTGTGTGCTAGTGAATCCACTCCAAAGCATAATTACATTGTACTGTAGCTCGTTTAACAAAATCTGGTTGTTAGATTGCTGGAAATGAACTTTTTGGGGTTTGATTCAGAGGCAGCTGAGGATTACAGCGTCAGCTCTATAAATGGCGGCGATCTTGTCTGAGAGTCGAGATCGGCGGGTCACCATTCGCCGTTTATGTAAGAATCATTATGCTACTGGCACTATGGTTTGTGTTTTTGAAGTGCTTGCCTGCTGTTTCAGGGGGTCCTGTGCAAAAAAGTCACTTTGGGGCCCCTCGCCCCCCGCCAGTGTAGTAACTGTTTGTGGCCAACAGGGGGCCCTGTGCATGAATGCGGTTTGAGCGGTGGTAAACACTGCTTCTGTTCTTAGCCTAAGTAATGCACAGAGGGGAAAGGAGTTGAATAAATAGGTGAGAGGATCCCCACGTGCCACCCTGTGCCGGGTGTTTACGATTTATAACGCTTATAACAAAAAAAAAAACCTTAATATGTTTTCTCTCCCCACATATTGAGGTTGTGGTTGTGCCCGAGGCCCGTGTAAAATCCGACAGCCAGTCCCAGGCCTTCATCCTGATGCCACCAGCCAATCACCTTTTAGAACCCATAACCCTGTCACTTAAATCCAAGGTTTTATCTCCGAAACCAGTGCAAGGGCCGGCGCATATATATACTGCAGAAGGGTATGTGCGTGATGAGTCTTCACTGCATGACCTTTATTGCGCACCAGCAACGTCAGTAACCGCCAATCCTTTCGCTTTGTCTTGACATTTTCAATGACTGGGCTTACGCTAAAGTTTTACAGATATTCGTTTCGCAGGGTAACACATCAAAATGATGACATCGGTGATGATTTATAAATTTTTTTTTAAACTGTGACATTTTCCAAATACGGCAGCGTTTCTCGAATTCGCCCACGTTTCTGACGGCTCGTCGGAAATCAGGCTGCCCCGGACTGAACTTCACAACTTTTAAAAGTATCTATTGTTATGCATTTTTTTAAAGATTGAGAACAAGCATCCTTATAATTCAGCTTAAAACAGAAAATATTGTTCCTTAATGAGTTTCAACATTAAAAATGCATTATGGAATGGTTATGTAATTAAGTGTTATGGATTTGTGGTTTCCTCCTTTCTGATTGGCTGTACAGTGTTTAGCAACTCTCCTCTGACTTTCCAATGCTGCATTCCAAACAGCACACTGAACTACATATTTATAGATGACATTTTTCTCATAAAACTAGCTGTCTGCACCATGCAGCCAAGTGCTAACCAGTTTTCTAACCAGTTTTCCTCAGACGTCCCTGCAGTCGGTGCATCATTAGAATCGCAGGCTTTCATTTTATTTTCAGGGCTGGGGAGGGCACTAGATGTGTAGCCAAATTGCAGGAGGGATTACGGTAATTCTCAATCAAAAAAAAAATAAAAATCTCCCCCATTCAATCTTGGCAGCAAAATTCCCATGTTGCGTTTACAGTGAAATGGATAGGACAACTATTCACATATTAAAGAAAGAAAAAAACACGGGGAGAAGCAAAGCATTGTGGGTTGTATAATTAAGGGTATCGTCCCGGCTGCGGTGATGGTTTCCAAACCAACACAAACGCAGCTGGGGCCTGCCAATCCCTCCGAATGAATGTACTAAAGAGCGAAACGGCCAGCGGACTGGAACGGAGTACACAGCATCCCCAACCCCGGCTCTCATCTCTGTACACACTCCTAAATGGCCAGCATCTGTTTGTTTATACCAATACGCAAAGCTACCTGGCAAACAAGGGGCGTGAGCAAGGGGCCACGGGGGGTTACCTCAGATAGATAGATAGATAGATAGATAGATAGAAAAATAATTAAATGAATAAATGGAAAATAGATAGATGAAAAAATAATCAAAACAAACACACAAATAAACAGAAGAACAAATAAATAAATATGTAGTTAAATAAATAGAGACGGTTGTGGCTTAAGCTTCTGTAACCCCGGGGGCAAATCCCGGGGCAGGGTGCTTCTGAGGATAGACCTAATTAGGGCGTCTGTGGCCCCCGCTGCAGCCTTCCTGGGAGGTCTGCCTGCGGATCAGGGGAAGGGCCCGAACCAGGAGTCTCCCCCCAACACCCAACCCTGCTGAGGAGCCTCGTGTCACTGCGGAGACACGTCCCAGTGTGCTCCGACATGCACAGGAGCCGGGAACCAAAGGAGAAAAGAGGGGAAAAGTAAACACAGCAGGGTGGAGAGAGCGCGATGGGCTTTGCCTGGTTTGAGGAGTGCCTGAACTCCCGGACGGAGATCTCAGGCCCTGCCTTACTGTAAATATCAGACGCGCACCTCTGTTGCTTTAGCATTGCTGCCATGGTTCGCCTTTTTAATCCGCCACAGATTATGCGGCTTACACGGAAAAAAAACGCACGTGTTCACACAACTGGATGCGTTCCTGGTGGAATTCAGGTGAGTCACCTGAAGAGGGCAGCGTTAAGCACTCGAATTAACCATAATGGCACTTGAACCTAGGGCCGCCCCCTTGGCGGCCACACCTCGTGCTGCCTGATCCCAGATCAGTAATAGGGAAGGCAGTTCCAGCGCGGTTAATCATGCCATGCAGGTGTGACACAACCATAACTGATCCCAGCGATACTCTTAGCTGGCCTGGTAGCAGATTGGCCTGCAGGGCCTCTCCTGAGACGCCAAACGGGATACGAGGGCGCCAGTCCAGCGCCACGGCAAGCTAACCCTGGCAGATATACGGCCTTTTTGAGGGAAAGGTGCCTCTCAAGTGCGGATGGCAGATTTGAATCCTGGACTGGGTGATTTCATTCCATCTCTCAGGCGGCACCATCGAGGGGAAAATACAGTCATTGTATAAATGTGCATATTCGTCAACAACTAATCCATCCATCCATTTTCCAAACTGCTTATCAGGTTCTGTGGGGGGGGGGGGTCCCCGGGTACCAGCCACTTTTGCCTGACAGTGTCCCCCTTTTGTGGTTCTAAGCCCCCCTTTTCCTATAGTTTACCTATGGGGACCCGCTCCGGCCCCACCTGCCATCAGTTACAGGGCTCAGCAAATAACTGGCAATTGCATGTGACTCATTACCTCCATATTAGACACCAGATTAGGAATATTAGGCAATATGCTAATGAACACATAGCCTGAGATGAATAGTTTGCCTCCATTTGACCTGTATGTGAAAATTTAACACTGAGGGAAAATATCAAGCTTGCCTATAGAGTCTTATTGTTTTATTAAGCTACAGTTTTGGCGATTTGTAGATTGTAATATCTGCAGAGATTAAGGCTACAACAGCCGAACCCCTACTTGTACAAAGAACAAGCTAAAATAAAGAGAACAGAGAATAAAAAATACATATCTGCTTTATTTCTTTGCAATTTGCCAGCATCGCAATATAAATTGCGCTCTGGAAAGTCACCTAGCCAGATAAGACTAGCTAGGCTGCACCTGGCCATGCAGAATAATCGACTTCGACAGCTGCATTTCGCTACTTGCTAATGTCACAGCATATTAGCATCTAGGAAATATCTCCACAGGCCATAAGATAACACTAACGGCTCTTCGTTACATCCCAATGTACATAATGAGGTTGTTCTGCTTAGAAAGAGTCTAAGACAATTCTACAGAGTCTAAGAGGGAGTCAAAGACAATTATGCTAAGAAAGAGTACAAGACAATTCTATTGAGTCTAAGACGAAGTCTAAGACAATCATGATGAGAAAGAGTCTACGACAATTCTACTAAGTCTACGAGAGATTCTAAGACATTTAAACCAGGTCCATGATGGAGTCTAACTCAATTATATCAAGTCTAAGACAATTCTACTAAGTCTACGAGAGATTCTAAGACATTTAAACCAGGTCCATGATGGAGTCTAACTCAATTATATCAAGTCTAAGACAATTATGTCAAGTCTAAGAGGGAGTTTAAGTCAATTATGCCAGGGCTATGAGAGAGTCTAAGACACCTATACCACTGTAATGGCCAAGAACGTGTTCATGGCATTGTCCAGAGGTAGATCCATTTTACGAAGACCCCAAATGTACAGAAAAATATTGTGAAATTCCTGCACCTGACATTAAATCCTGTGTGGTTTATATGTGAGACACATGATATATGTCACTAATTTATGTGATATATTTTCTGCAAGACGTAAGAACAATCATCAATGTACATGGATGTTTTCAATGTGAGAAGGGCTGATGACGATGGAACAGCAAGGCGGGGTGGATTGGGACAAGGCACACAGACCGCACACAGACTACGCACCCACTCGTGCACGTGAGAGCGAGATGAGGCCTGGAGCAGCCACTGAATTCAGTGAATTGAGAAATCGTTTTTTCAGCGCTCGGCTTGTAATCCTGGGAGGGCAGCCACACCACCGGGCGACGCTCACGGCTGACAAAAGCTTCCAGTCTGAGGAAAAAAATAAAAAACGAAAGAATAGGTGGAGGGGGGTGCAGCAAGGGGCTTTGCAGCGTGTCAATTAGGGCGGTGTGCACATCTCGAGCACGCCCGATGACTCCAGTGTGCGGGGGCCGCCAAGCTGAGGGGAGCCTGGAATTGGTTTCTCAGAGAGGATTAACCTGTCTGCCTCCAGCCGGGGGGGGGGGGGGGGGGGGGGGGGGGGGGGGGGGGGGGGGGGGGGGGGGGGGGGGGGGGGGGGGGGGGGG
>JAODLD010000070.1:1182343-1193132 GCA_026781065.1 Mormyrops boulengeri | reverse complement strand
CCCCCCCCCCCCCCCCCCCCCCCCCCCCCCCCCCCCCCCCCCCCCCCCCCCCCGCCCCCCCCCCCCCCCCCCCCACGGGCCCCGCTGAGGGCCCAAAAGTGA
The DNA here is from genome assembly GCA_026781065.1 of Mormyrops boulengeri. Classification (NCBI taxonomy): domain Eukaryota; kingdom Metazoa; phylum Chordata; class Actinopteri; order Osteoglossiformes; family Mormyridae; genus Mormyrops; species Mormyrops boulengeri. The sequence goes on along the minus strand of JAODLD010000070.1, from coordinate 1,193,030 downwards.
AACTATTCCACTGACCAAAGGATTCGAACCTGCAACCTTCCGTGGCTCTGATCACAGACAGAGCAGTCTGACTCGCTGAGCCACACACCATTCCTATGAATGAAAGGTGATTGCTGTCATTTCAGTGTTTTGGGAAAGTATGTGGTTATATGACCTCATCGCATCTGTGGTGACTTGGCATGTTTCGTCCGCAGGCTCGCCCCCTTCCCCAGCCTTTGGACCCCTGGTACGCACGCCCCCTGCCCCACAGCCCTAGTTACAGAAACAGCACATGTCATGTCACCTTTTCGCAGCTCTGTCATAAACAGTACGGTCTTCTTGGGGATGCAAAGACTGCTGGATTCATCATCGGCTTATGCGTCACCTCTCCATCTCGCCATCTGGACTTAACCGGCGACAAGCGAAACAATGTCCGCCAAACTAGCCAGCAGCGTGGCCAGAGGCGAGCCGTGGACAGGCAGGGTGCGGTCGCAGGCCCACAGACGGCTCGCGGTCCGCCCATGCAGATACATTACTGGCACGGCGTAGCACTCCCCACTTGGCGGCCCGCTGGCATGCGTTTGCGTCTCGTCACCCGGGGCATGTTTTGTTTGGCCGCGCCCCACGATCATAATTACGGGCCCTGATGCGGCATGCGCAGACGGAGGCAGCCAGTGCAGCCAGAGGACTTGCTGTCTTACCAAACAAAATCCTACACTCGCTCGATTTTGTTGTTGTTGTTGTTTTGCTTTTTGTTCCATCATGCTTTGTCTCCCCCCCGAGTAAAACATACAGCAGGAGAGGGGTGTAATGCACAGTATTCTACACACATGGGGAGGTGGCAGGGAGTGTCTTCCGATCGTCAGAGCGTCCGCTCTGCTACGCTCGATTAATGATCCTTTGTTCCTTTAAAGTTCCCGCTGCCGCCAGCGACAACCTGAGATGTTTTGTGTGCGTGTTTTCTTAAAGCATGAGAAATCCAAACAAATAGATTTTTTTCTCTTATACTGACTTAAGAGCTTAATAATAACAGTTCATAACGAGCGAAGAAACTTTTTCGGGTTTTCCTGAACGTCTCTGTCTGCACCGCGTTTGACCCCGGATGCATGCGCTCAGAGGGGGCGCTCTTGCCGAGTTGCTTTTCACGTGAACGATGAGTGACAATCCTGTCATCTGTTTATTACGTGTTTACGGCCATCTCGCCCGTAAGTGAGCGGGTAATATACAATTACCGTGTGACTGTTTTCACCACCTATGAAAACATGTGTGTGCGTGTTACCAACATGTTACTACTTCGTCACACAGTTTGTATAGTGAAAATCTGCAGAATACTTTGTTCTCTTCTGACATAACGTGTATTTTAAAAAGGTAGCTACTGGACCAGATCCATTTTAGTGACTTTCGACCTGATCTCACAGAACAAACGTCACATGTTCAACAACTTGACGGTCCCTAAGAAGCACAGTCGCACCAAGTTGCTCCCATAATGCACCTGGCCACTGTACTGATGTAGGTGACGCATGGGTAAAAGAGCCAGACCCTTCTGGGGATTTAAGCCTCCCAGGGAATCACGGGGCTAGCTGCTGTCCTGGTCGCCGCCAGCACCGTGATTAAAGCGCGTTTCCGCGACGATCCCTTCATGCATGCGGCACGCGGACCGAAAGGCTCTGACAACGTAACGTCAAGCGAGAAGAGAGTGTCAACCCTGATGCTTTGACAGCAAAATTGAAGGTAATTTATGTTTTTTTTTTCTTCTTTAGCCGTTGTAATTGCTGGGGCAGTTGAATTGGTTCGGGGGGGAGGCGATTATGGGTATCTGCTTTATAAAGTGCTGCTTTTCTTCGGGTGTAGTTCCCACCACCGGAGTGAAGCAACGTTACAGGTCACATGGAGTACAGAACAGGCCGAGGTCATGAATGCAACACAAAGGATGGATTTTGGACAATGGAACAAGGATGCGCATTCATCTGATAAGTTATCGGCGCCGGGGGCTGGGGGACCTCCACCCGCTAGCGACAGCCACCATGCTGCCAGCTTAATTTGCCCCTCACCTGTTTCCCACCGAGTTCTGCTTGAGGACCCCCGTTCCACCGTGCTGCTCACCCGCTAATTGCAGCTGCGGCGACACGCCCTCGGCCTACATTCAGGTCGTGTCGTGTCTCATGAATGCCGCCCCAGGCTCCACGCTCCCCCCTGCAGGCCATTACCATAATTACGCCACCACCGCCAGCGCCTGCCGAGCGTTTCCTTCCCCTGTGACTCACAAAGCAGGGTCACCCGCGGGGATGCGTTCAAAGGTACAACAGCCAGCCCCTGTGATAATCCCTTAGCACTATGCTGTATATATAGGTGGCATATTTAGGGTCCAATGGATATAAATGAATGCCACAATAATAAACAAATAAACAAACAAACAGACAAAAAAACAACAACAATAATAATCTATCCATTCTATTGTCTTCTAATCACTTATCCAATTATGGGTCCAGATGGGGATGGACAGTACAGGCAGTACAGGCTACGGGTTTGGGGTCCACCCTGGATAGGATGCCAGTTCATCCCAGGGCACAAACACTCACAATCACACACTATGGTCAATTTAGGTGCCAGTAATAACTGTAGTCAATTCAGGTGCTAAAAGTACTGACTACTAAGATCATAACACTGCAGCCATAATCCAGCTCATTTGGTTTCATTGCCTATTTGCAGCTGCATTTTCAAACTATATTTTTTTAACAGTATTTTTATTATAATTTTATGTCTTATACTCATGTCCCAACATGCACATTTTAACTGTCCTTCATATGACCCATGACTCATCAAGATACTTTTGACTGGCTGTTCATAAACTTTCACAAGGTTCCCTCAACTTTATAACATCCACCTGTATAGGGCGCTGGGTAGCCTGCTGACCATTGAGACCACACTGCGACTTCCTCTCGTCACATCTTCAGAGCTCTCTTGCACTCTGGAGACTGTATAGTAACCTTAAATGTATGCACAGTGCTCACAGAAAGTCTTAGGATGTTTATTTAATTCTGTAAAAATGTTTCAGGTTTATTGGTTTCATAACAAAATTCCATTGACAAGCAATGTTTAACTTACCTGTACATATTTTCTTCACAAACATTTTCTTGTTAAGTGTCATAATTTTTTTTAACTGACTCATTCAGTTCTGTTCTTGCCATTTTGCTATTAATTGCTATTGCAGTTAGTGGCTCCCAAATGGATACTAAACACAAATGTTTGGTGTTTTATGTTATTGTAATTGTAATTAACTCAGAACAACTCTTTCAGAACGGTAATTTGTGTTTCAATTCATTAGTATTAGAAATTAATGTTTTACTTAAAACTACTGATTGTTGCTAAAAAAAATATTTTTTTGCAAACAAATGAATAAAATAATGGTTTTTGTTATAAATATAAGTATATTTGCAATATTTTTACTGAATTAAGCAAGCTTCCGTCTTCCAGAGCTTCTGTATCCTCAGAGGAGAGCTGCAGGCATCTGTAACGTCAAGGTCCCCTGTGGACTAAACTGTCCGGAACGTTCCGTCATTTTAAATCAGGTGAGCCAGTGGAAATTACTTCGGTGGCACCTGCTCGTCTGGTAAAAAGTGCTTTCCCCTTGCCTGTATCTGAATTCCATATACATAAATATACAAATACATACATGCATACATTCATAACTGAAGCGGCTCTTTTAGATTAACCGGTCAGGACGTGGGTCCTTCTGGAATACAGCCCAAAGCCTTGTCGTCCTCAGCCCTCCGGCCTTGTGGGGCACCACCCCCCCACACACATGGAGGTTGCATGTAGATGTAGATTAAGCACCTCCCATGGGGGGCAGAGGGGTCTAGAAGAAAGAGAGGTCCGGTGTGTTCCAATTACCCGCACGTCAGGCCTGTAAACCCGGACACGGCTTCATGGATATGTATACCAGACAGGAGCAGAATCTCCCAGTGCAACCGCCCCCGCATTCAGGCATCTGTAAATACCTGGGACGCCCAGCCACCAGCCATGTGGCAGTCTGTGAGGGGTGGTCACCACAGGCAATGTGGATGCTACTCAACCAGGTCAGGCTCTGCCCTCCCAAAATGAGGCGTCAGATCACATGATGCACCAAGACCAATTATTAAATTCATTTGAGGCTGCTGAGTGGAAAGTCCAAAACATCTGGAACGCATTTAAAGAGATCCAGCCTAATTATTCCAGCCTGGCATAGAAGAGCTTGACCTCTTCCGGGATTTCGATGATTCCAGACTCTCAGCCATAGAGCTACCCAATGATGACAGAACTGACACGGAGACCGACCAGCACTCGGATTCTCAGCATCTACGCTTCCCAAAAGAACGTGGGAGCAGATTTGTGTCCCCACTCGCTCTGACCCCAGACCCTCGCTGCCACCCTGTACTCTGTGCCAGCACATTTCCAGGTCACCTTGACCCGGTCACATGGTTCCTACGAGCCATTTTGCTCAGGCATTCCAAATCTGAACCGGGTTTAAAGGACTGGCCCAGAACCGAACAGAGTGCACAGCGCCATCGCCGCGTTTTGGAGGGAAAAATGTGAGCAGGTGAATAAAAGCAGACCAATAATGATAAAGAACCCCCCCCCAAAAAAATTAGGCCCTGGTCTGTGCCGCAAGATAGATATGGGCAGCATCCCCAGTAACAACCTGCCGCCTTCGTTAACAAATCTACCAGCCACGACGGCAGCACGAGGAAGGAATCTGGTCGAGCAGGAATGCGCGGGAGGTGAGTTTACTTAAGCGCAGGAACAGCTCTGGGCTGTGTTCTCGGGCCTTTTGCTGAATGTCTGCGGAAGTAAATCTAATAATCTCCACAACAGGAGGAAAGCGATTGACCTGCACCGGCTCCACCCCCCTGCAACCACCCGCTTAATCACCAACGAAAGGGGCGCACCTTATGAACTCTCCTGTCTGGCTTTCAGGCCGTGAGAAAAACATGAAGGGGAAAAGAACAACTACCAGTCACTTAAAAAAAAACAAGAGTACATATTCTTAGCTGGGGAGATGGAGGAATAGCAGTTTTGATGCTGCTTTCATTGGCGGCGGTTGGACAAGCAACTCTAGGGCAGAGTCGCGAGGAGAGTCTCTCAGCTTCTCTGTCCTCCAAACGAGGCCGGAAGACCTTTCTGGAATGAGGGCAGGCGGCCCCGCTCTGGCTTTGGGGTCGCCGTGGGACCAGGCAGAACGCATTATACAGGAAGCTGCAGTGACATCAGAATGAACCAGCAGAAGGGTCTTGTTAAAAAGTCAAAAAAAAAGAGCGCTATTAGGGCGCCCTTGCAATAGCCGTCCCCTTGTGTCCATGGCTGCCGTCAGTAAATTGGCAGCTGGGACTGTAGCAGACCCGCATGAATATGTATCGCAAATCCCTCCTGAGAGTGTCGGAGGGGGCTGAGCAGTACAGGTTTGGATAACAAATGCAATTTGATACAGCACTTGTGTCAAGGTTTTGTTTTGTTTTTTTTTCTTTTTTCCTTTTGTTTTGTCAAACCGCTACTGGTTCACCGGAAAAACTGATCGCCGGGGCCCTGCATGGCCACGCAATCCTTCCCTCTATCTTTGGCTGCGTCCCACGAAAACGGAGAGACGGGGTAATTACTGAAGATAAGCATCCCGTTTAGGGATAAAGAGTTCCGCTAGTCCTTCCCCTGCAACAGATTTTTTTTTTATTGAGTATGTCATACTAGCAAAAACAAAAGCTTAAAAGATTAAAAACGGAAAGTGTTACTAGAGCAAGTGCCAGTGCACCAGTGCAAAGCCTGAAGACACAAGGCAGATTGTTCTGGAGAAATGCCTGTCTGCACCGTCGCCAGTACCACACATGTGCCTCAATCCTTCTTCGTAAAAACAGTTAGTGACATTCTACCCGAGCTTTCTTCAGTGTGGATATTCTGACACGGCTTAAAAACGTACTTTCTTGGACTGAGGGAGCCGAAACATTTTCCCCAGCCACTTTTTAAGGCTCGAGCGTAATCAGGAGCACCGTTTTAACCGCGTAGCCGCACCATTTAACCGTCATTGCCGCACCGTTTAACCGTCGTTGCCACACCATTTAGCCACGTAGCCGCACCGTTTTAACCACGTAGCCACAGCGTTTAACCGTCATTGCCAACCTGTGAGGGACGTCCACACGCAGGTGCTGTACTAAACTGGGAGAGGACATCCGTTGACAGGCGAGGGCTGGGGGATTTCATGAATGTGCGTACTGGAAGGTTTTTAATAGCTGTTGCTCGCATCAGCATGTCAGCACTGTGTTTTTCTATGCAAATCCGCAGCGGTTTTCCCTCTGAATAGATGGTCGTGTAAATGTTAGATCAGAACGCCAAATACTACTCACGTCTGGACAAACTATATAATGATTCCAAATGTCGACAGTAACTGGCTGACCTCCTGTCTCACAGCCCGTATGAACTTTTAAGTCTTTCTTGCATGCAAACGCCCTGTTCTCTCCCTCTATCTGACACCCCTTCAGGGAGGGGAATGCATTGTTTACCTGCATTTTTGATATATACACACAGGTGCATGTTTGTCACTGGGTAGCACAGTAGCCTCACACCTCCAGGACGAGGGTTCAAATCCCGCCCCCAGCTCTGTGCGTGTGACATTTGCCTGTCCGCCACCTGTTTGCGTGTGCCTGCTGTTTCCTAGGTGTGTAGGATCTCTGTTCCGTCTTACTCCCCTCGAGCTTCCTGGTGGTGTCTCCTGTCTTGACCCTCTGTTTTTCCAGGGACACCAAGGTCACAGTTGTCCATTCCTAAATGAGCAGTTTTGAAAGATAGATCAATAGATATGTATGCATATAAGATACTGCACACCTTTATTTTCATTATAAAAACATGCATTGTAATACCATGTGGCAACTCATGAATAAAAGCAAGAAATCATTCTACTCACTATTATTTACTCAGTTTATTTACATTCCTACCCATTGTATCTTTTCAATTATTATCTTTGCATAGCATGATTAAATAATAATGAATAGAACGAGTGAATTAAAACAATGAAAATTATGACTGAAATTTGTAGCAAGACCATTCAGCAGGTAACAGCGAGGGTGGGATAATCACAGCAGCAATGTGTCGGATGATCATTTTGTAAACGATTGAAGTGACAAAGCAGGAAATTATACATGTCGGAGAATGGTGCAGCGCCTTGAAATACGTTGTGAAATATCAACACGAGTGCCAATGTATAGAGTCACAGCTGGGCCACGAGGGCTGAGAACAGAGCTCTCGTGAGTGCAAAAATCACTGTTACTGCCACCGCCAGACAGCATAGTCCATCATGCATGGGCAAATTGAACAGCGGCCCTAATCCATCCTGTCCAAATGATGTCTTTTTTGTTGTTGCGCGCCACAAAGTGATTCAAACGGGCTTTGGTGCGGAATCCTGTCGATTGTCCCCCCTTCTGTTTGCAAACAAAGGTGACGGAACTCGTGCAACCGCTACGGTTGCTGAGAGACGTAAATAGCATTGAAAAGACTGTGCCGGTGACAGGTTCACCTTAGTGAGTCACAAATCGTAACCCCAGACTTCTCTATAGAGACATGGCCTCGACGAATCAGTCGGACAAGTTTGGAAGTGTCACTTTCTGTTTGTTTATTTTTTGAGGTTTTTTTTGCCATTCCATAATCGAGGGCTGCTGACTCTAAGGGCAAAGGAGAGCGTAGAGATGCTCGGGTGGACAGAAAGTCAGGGAGATGGGGGCAAGCATGGCAGCTCGGTGTCGGATACAGAGGCTGGGGGTTTCGAGCGTGTGGGCAGTGACCCTGGTGTCTGAGACGAGGAGAAGGGGCCTCCAACCTGAGCGGGTGATGGCGTAGGCGGCCGGGCCGCCGTGAGTGACAGGGAGTCGGCTGTGAGCAGTCCTCATCCTTTCAGGTTATACCTGTCTGAGACACCTTAAACCTGGATGGGAGGGGCTTGCTCTTTTTCAAGTTTTTTTTTCTGTTGTTTTGACTTGGTTTTGTTGTATTTCCAAGAATATCCCCCACCCCTCTCCCTCCTGTGCTCCCTTCCATTTGAACAAACCGCCCCCCCCCACCCACCGGAAAGAGAGAAAGAGGGGCAAAGAAAAGCAGTGGTGGCGTTCCCTACGCGCTCGCATGCGGCCTGGATGTCTGAGCTGGGTGTGTCTACCCGCGCGTGCAAACAGGAGTGTGTGGCAGCCATGATGGTGATGGACAGGTGACCCTCTGGCTAAGGCTAACTAAGGGGCATTCTTTCAGGCTGACATAACAGCCAGAACAAAGGTTCGTGAGACATGTATACTATGTATCTGCATGTGTGTATACGTTACTCAAATTCAGATATATCTGTGGCATGACTGGCTAGCTGCATTCCTCGAAGAACTAGCTGCATATTTTGTTTGATTGTTCTAAAAGTCCCCGGGATGGTCTAAGACGACGGAGGATCTTTCGACGGAATTGCCTCACCGTAGTGTCTAAATATGGACTAGAAAAGAAATGAGAGAAAAAGAGAATAGCTCACCCTCCCTTTCTGCAACCAAAACATCTTCATAGACAGACAGATACTTTATTAATCCTGCAGGGAATTTCTAAATTACGTGCAGAAATTAATAGAGTATCGATAAATAATAATAACAATAAACGATAAACAGGAACAGTGCAAAGAACGTTTGATGAGAATTCCAGAACTGCACAGTAAATGCATAGAAATAAATTATTGCTGAGTATTATACAGTGAGTGAGTGAGTGAGTGAGTGAATGTTCTGTGTGTGCCTAAGCGGTTCTGGTCTATTCAGATAGCTGGTTGCCCCCAGCCCCCTTTGGATGACTCATTGTTAATGCGAATTCATAACACAAAGTTATAAATTGTATGATTAATAGCTTTTGGTGCTGAGCTGAAAGTGAGACAAGCTTTAACCCGGTGTTTATACACTGTTGGGGCCTGGTTCTTTTGTTTTTTAGTGTAGCTGGCTTCTTAACACACGTGGCTAATTATGCTATCGCTACAATCTGCTTTTATTGCTGTGCCATGGGTGATTAATGACTCCCATGATAGTTTCTGTCTTCCTTTCTGTGATGACAGGGCTCCAGGTAAAGACTCCCGCCTCTAATATTCTTGGAAGACGTACAGCATTCGCCAGAACTGTAAACATGGGTTTGTAAGTAATAATAATGTAAGTAATAATGCGATTATGTATGACTGACTGTAGAGAAAGCAGACAGCGTCCGAAGCACCGTACAAAACCAAGGAGTGCTGGCGCACTGCCAGACTGACACTTTATAGTTTTATGTTAGAATACTCTGGGTCACGTTTATTTACATCCATACATCCTTTAACCAGCAATTTCCTAACAAGATGGAGACAGAGCTACATCACTGTCCCTCAATCCCTACAGCAGGAGGGAGACACACTGTCCCTCATTACCTACAGCGGGACAGAGACACACTGTCCCTCATCGTTTCTCACTGAACTCAAGATTAACCTTTCTTGTTAACAGTCGATCCCAAAGACAGCAGGCAGTTTGAATGATTGGATATGCTAATACGAACACCCGTCAAATGGGAGAGACGGGAGCCGTTACAGAGCTGTCAGGCCGCCGCGATCGGCGCATTTTGGGACTTCTGTGATCTCTTAACTTTTCCCCCCAGATAAAGAAACCTGAGCAGAACGTGACGGCTAACACCAGAGGCTAAAGGCAGAGTTTGAAAGAAGTCGAATGTAACTGCATAACTCAGACTGGTTGCTTTCTACTGTGTAGACATGCTCAACTACTTTTAGACAGGCCTCACAAGTGTAGCTACGCGGTCGCTAAACATACAGAGCAGTCAGTCATTTTAGTTAAGCCACCACCATGAGTGTGGGACACCAGTAACGCGCTGGTTTAACATTGTGAAGACAATCATTCCTTACATCGTCTTACATACATTCTTGCTCTGAGGCATTTATTGTTTTGGTTTTTTATTACACTTCCAGGTTCTTGCAGTTGCTTGGGTGGGCAAAGGGGCGTCCCAGTTAACGAACAGGGCTGAGGACCATCAGGCACCAGGGGACATAGCTAGAAATTATGGGCCACCAAGGACCAACCAAATTTTTCTCAAAATAACAGAAAGGGTTTCAATTATAAAATATGTGTGTGTGCATGTCACTTTTGTTGATGAACTGAAAAAATAACAGTCAGGATTACTTTAATTTCTATTTACCGTACTCCTTCAAACGCATCCCCGAAATCGCAGAGGGCCGCCACTCCCTCAACCCGAAGTTAAACGCACACAGAAACTGCGCGTACGGTAGTCTGAGAAGGAGCATCCTGACAAGTATCATTTAAACTGGGTGTGACCCGGCGTCTCAGCTTACACCTGGACGGGAGCCACGGCCCCCTCAGAAAACACCGGAGTGAGAAAGCAGAACGCCACACCTTGCTCGCTTCTGTCGGGCCCCACACACCTTCGAACGTGAGTCCTGTTGTCCTCGCCCCGGAACAGTCCCCGGCCATAACGCCAATGCCATCTCCCCTTAAGTGCGTCACCGCCTTTTCCCAAGAACTCTGGAGATTCCAAGGTGCGGAACTTTAGCCGAAGCTTGATGCCTTCAAACGAATGAATTAAATCCAGCCCCCCATCACAGCACCGCCGCCACCATTAGCCCGTCCGGGGGGGGGGGGGGGGGGGGGGGGGGGGGGGGGGGGGGGGGGGGGGGGGGGGGGGGGGG
>JAODLD010000070.1:1170486-1181869 GCA_026781065.1 Mormyrops boulengeri | reverse complement strand
AAGTAGCCCACGTAAACCTACAGGAGCAAATTGGTTGTTGTCCGGGGCTGGCGCTGTCATACTTGATGTGTTTCGCCAGCGCAAAGACTCTGAGATAAACAGATCGGCAGACTTACGGCCGGGAAGCTTTTCCCGCGCACCCATCTGGATTCGCTAGGAAAATAAATGAATACATAAAAGGCTAGTCGCATATCCATTTCTTTCTCAATTTTTTTTTTTTTTGGGACGGATTACGCAAGACAAGACCAAATCCATTCAATCCCCGCTTATGCTATCCCAGTCTTTCTCAACCCAGTTCTCCTTATTTGGGCCCATCTTCGATGTCCCGGACGGCCCAAATGAAGCTCGCTTAGGCGATAGGCTGCGGGGGGGGGCAGGGGTTCTGGCAAGCCGGCGTAGGCTCAGCTGCCTCCGATAGCAAGGCCCAGAGAATTTGGACTTATAAGCCTGTCGGCTGCTCGCTTACAGCTGACAGAAATGGCCCATTTTCCCTTGCAAATCAGGTGAATAATTCCATAGCCCGTCTGCCATTGCTCTAGGCAGGAATAAAGTTGAAGAGCAGAAGTTGGGGAGGGGGGTAGGAGGGAATCCATGCCGGTTTAATAACGTTGATTGTTCTTAAAACTGATAGACAGTAACGAGGATTACAGGTAGGACCTCAGGATCTGTCTCATTATCTCCATACTCCTGGGCGCTAGTGATTTCTAAAACCACTTGCCAACTATAAAACGACATACATGTACGTGAGTCGCAAACCAGACGACTGTTCCAGAGCCCGGGCCGTCAAGCTGGGCCCCAGATCTGGCACCCTGGGAACACGGCACAGGAGGAACACGAGCCTTATAATTTAATACCGTGGCTGCTAACTGACGCACTTAGCTAACTTTTCATGTTTAGCAAATAATAACTGGGCTCAAATAGCAGCGTCTTTATCGTGCGGAGGCTTGTCGGGACGCGTCGCGCGGAGCTACGGCTGCACGGTGAAACACGGCACGGCGGCGGTGAGCAGACAGCGATAACTACGGCGATGGCTAAGGCCGCGTATTACCGCGGCATTCGTACAATAACCATAAAAAAAAGCGAACACGTATCATGTGCTAAAGAACTGTTTATAAAATACTCTTTAATTTCACTGCCCTTTTTTAAATGTGAAAATTTCTCTGTAGGGAATATTATTAACGACAAATAAATATGTTTAAACTGAATTATAATATGTTTTTATTGTCATAAATAACATATCATTTTATTTTTAATAATCCCACGTTCAGGGGGTATATAAACTCGGATAAAGATAAGTAACATGGAAAAGCTGACTTCTTCACAATAGGTGGGAATTAATGGCTTTTTTGTCACCACTAAAGGTCCTCACCGCACTTCAGCAGCAACTGTTTACATTCTTCAGTTAAATTAGCACCTTGACATTTCATTCATAACATCCGCCTGCGAATAATCCTCCCAAACACAGTGTGTTTATTTTTATTCATTCCCATTCCATTACGTGGAGTCTCTCCTGTTTTTTAATCGATAATTTTACGCCCAGGCTCTTAAACAATGACATACTTACTTATTTTTCGATGATTCATTGATTTTTCAGCTGGTCATCAAGTTCACAACATCAGTTGCTTTTTATTCTTGTTTGTGTGTATAAAATAAACCGCCATGCAACTGTTCCCCATCATCTCGGAGTTTCATCTATTTCAATTTGATATCCAGTGTTGATGGCTTTTGCTCAGTGTTGTACGCAATCTCTTCTTATTCGAGCCAGAAAAAAAATCAATTTTTAAAATAATTTTCAAATTTGAACTATGAAGTATGATTTAATAAATTAAAAGCCGATGATGAATTAGACATTTTAAGAAGGAATTTTCTTGCGTGCTGATTAATCGTACACCTCACATCGCCTTCTGGGCCTTTATGTGTTTTTTTTTTTGGCAAACGTGGTGGATTCGGCAGAAACGGCTTATCAGCCCGTCCTCGGGGTCCGTGGCTCGATCACCGAAACCCGGGTGGAGGCCCCAGTGCCATCGCCGGCCGATTGGATTTCGTGACAAATTGACCCTGCGGATTCTTCTCGGGAGGACGGCCGTAACTCACAGGTGCCAGAGGGCCGGCGTAGAAACGGCGACGATTAATCATGCAACCTACAGAGGCTTTTCAGAGCCGTGCATCTAATGTGTACAAGCTGGGGCCAAGGTATTAATGGAACCAAATGGTTCTTTTTTAAAAGGGGAGGGGGGTGTGCGGACTAGTCATTTCTGCCAGAATCTTCGCGTTTTTATAAATTGTGAGGTTTTGTGAGGTGCAAAGAACAGCTTTGATGCCACAGTATATCTTGTGGAGCTTTGGGGCTCCGGACTGACATTGGGTTTCAGGATCTAATGTCTAATTTTAGGGCCGGCTTATGGAAATCAGACTTTATAAACCAGCGGCCCAAACCGGAGAGGTTTTAGCAGCTCTTTTGTGCAGGTAACCATAACTCACACCCAAGAGCCATTCAGCCAAAGAGGACAGAGGTCCAGTTCCATTTTAGACACCGGACTGAGGGAGCAAGAGGGGAGAACGATGGGCATATATATGTTTGGGTCGGTTAAATTATCTCCAGAGGTTTTCAGACTGGCATTCTCCATTCCACCAGCCTTTAAAGCTGAAGCGTCTCTGTGCAGTGTGTGTGCATTTTTACATCACGCATGCTTTAGAAATTTTCATTGAAGCAGCTGGCTTCCTCTTAAAACCTGACCTTGGTAGCCTTTAAATGATTCCTGGTGCAGGTTATGCCAGCAGTCGCCCGCAAAGCTGATTCGCTCTCCCGGATTCTGGCACGCGCAGAACGGCGATGCCATTCGGCGAGAGGGTGGAACCGTACAAGGAGATCCCCTTGACCATCCTTCATAATTTGCGGTCAGAGTTAGGCATCTAAGAAGAACGACCCTTGGTAGCTGCGGAATACTGAATGTCAACTTGCAGGCCATAAAAAGCCTTGTCTCCGAGGGCAAAGCGAGGTCTCAGCAATACCTAGTGATACACCTTGTTTCCAGAGGAAAAGGCAAGAATAAATCAGCAACTGAATAAAGAAAAGAAACATCCTTACGTTAGGCACATTTATGCATGGAAATTCTGCCAGCACATGGTTTTCCAATTATAATATAAATCCAAAATATGGAGGAGGGAGCCGACTTCATGTATTGAATTTCGCCGGCAAAAAAAAATCTTTTCTGTGCTTCGTACGCGGCCGAGCCGCCCCGACAAGAAACGTACCTCAAAAGTGAAAAGTCTGTAACGTAAGATTGTTTTTTTTATATACGTATCACCCACGATTAATTCCCTGTGTCTGTCATCGGTGCCATTTGTCTGAAACACGAGGACCACGACGAGGCGGCCTCCTGCTTTCAGCTGCCGCGGCTTCTCACGGGCCCGAGAGCTCCTTTGCATGCCCCGACCGTCGTACCTTCAGCGAAACGCGCAGGTTTTCATATTAAACAGGTAGCTACAGCAATCAGCAGTGGCTCCTCTGGAACACATGAATTATTCCACGCTATTTTTTTTTTTAACCCCCCACCTCGGAACGATTTCCGCGATCTGCATACGGCTATGCAATTACGCGTTCTGGCTCAGTCTGAGTGAACGGCGAGACATGATGCCAGAAGAAGGAAGAATAGCAGGGCCTGAAACATGATGCCGAAATCACGCCGGCACCTGAAAACTGTGGCCTTTGCGCGCAGGCTTTTTTTTACATGGCGTGACATATCTCCATGTCATGCTTCTCAGTTGTGTCAACCCCGTGGATATACATGTACAGGCCGAATATGAGAGAGCCGCGGATACTCCTCGAACGTTCTTGACAAAACGGCGACCGTAAGATGCTGTTAATTTTCAGCATTTGGCTGCTTCAATCAGTGATTAAATCTGGTGTGCAGACAGCCAGGTTTTTGCTTCAAAGTACTTCAAAGTGATCGATAGCCTCTTACCCACAATGCCCTACTGCCTCAGCTAAAATGTCACACCGACATTAGGACGTCCCCCCCAGACACTGCTTGTCATGATGTTTAGCGAGAGCCCGCCTCGTTGCTCAGACGATGCCGAGGGCTCTCCCCCATACAAAGCATGCCGGGACAGGGGCCAAGAACACGTCGGCGTGTCGCGGCGAAAACACCCAAACCCCCCCCAACCGTCCAATAGCAATTACCGCGACTGCCGTTTGCGGGACTGGGAAGCAGCACCGTCGCTGGCGCTGTTCCTCGCTGAGAGCTAAAACCAACCCCGCCGATTCTTTCATCCCACCGACATCACGGCTGACTTTTCACCATGAGCCGCCATGGCTATGAGACAGCGGGGGGTGAGGGAGAGATGGATCGAGAGAGCAAGAGAGAGAGAGCCTGATTTATTAAAAACACTTTGGAGACACGCTGTATCGGCCCAGGAGGTGGAATTCCCGCTCCCCCCCAATACCACGGACCATGGGGGGGGGGATCCAGCTGTGTTTATCTGACCTATGAACGCGGGGGCTCCGAGCCGGTCAAAGGTCCTGAACTTGGCTGGAAGAGTCACGCCACAACCTCGCACCGCTATGGCAAGTCAGGCCACCAGCTGAACGTCATGTCCTGGGGGGGGGGGGGGTTCATCATCTCAGATACCCACATATTAATAACTTTTATCTGTAACTTCATTAAAAAGCCATTTGCCTGCAAAATACAAACTAGTTTCGTACAAGTCCTGTGTCAGTAACTTTCCCCCTAAACTTTTGTGTGTTAATAATCTGCTGATTCTCAGCTTCAGACTTTCCCAAACAAACCTTGGTATTTAACGCATTTTTATTACACATTGTGCCTTTATGCTTGAGCAGAATCACCTGCTTTTTACACTTAAACATAAGGAGAATCCTAAATCCTCCGTTGCCGCAGGAGACACTCAGCTGCGATTCTGAACTGTGATTCTGAGCCACATTTACAAATGATACTGAGGGAGCAGGCATGAGATGGTTCACTGCGAGAGGAGGGGGAAACCTCTTTCCCCACCCAGATCTGAAGGAGCCCCCCCCCAAACCACAGCCACTTTGGCCTGAAATATACCGCTCGGAAAACCGGCCAACGGCGAGATTCTGCCACACGGCAGATCTGTGGGGATGTGACCCACGCAGATCTCAGCAGATGTGGTTCAGATACTAATCCAAAGTTGATAAAGGACCTCTGTGTCATTAAAACTGGATCCTGTGTTAACTGGAAACACTGGAAATGCTGACAGCTTGCGGTAAAATATATAACAAAATATATATAATATAACATATATTTTGAACATACATAATGACAAATATACACTAGCAAGCAAAAATTTAAAAAATTCTGAAAAATAAATGACAGATAAGAATTATTATTGGTGAGCTACACCAAAAATTAACTTGCATAGAAATTATTATTGTTTTTGCATAATTATATTAGTGACAATTTCTTATTTAGCCAGCATGCAAATAAAAGACACACTGAAAATTAAATAGTGAAAGGCAAATAGAAAAAGTAACATTTAATGGAACCATGATACTTTTAAATGTCATTTAAGCAGCATACAGAAGTTTCGGGAATACACATCGGCAATAAGCCATTAAGAAGCTGTTGAAATGGTATGTGGATTAATGTCACTGTTCTATCTATGAGTGGCAGTCAGGTGACCTGCCCTGTGTTTGACATCACTGCCCCCCGAGAGGGAACCGCGCCCATCTCAAACCCGCAGTGTCACCTTCCCCGCCGGTGCCGCGTCACCACATATCAAAGGAATATCACGCCACTCTCTCTCACCTCCTGTCAAATCACTAAATGGTCACATGACCAGTTTGGCAAGTTGGCGTGCGCGTGCCGCTGGTGTATGTCACACGGGATGCCGTGCCGTCGCTTTGGTGAACATCAACGGTACGTCGGCCACGTTCCTACATCGTTTATCCACTTGTACATCCATCCACCCATCCATCCATCCATCAATCCATCTATTCATCCATCTATGTCAGAAGAAATGCTTAACCAGTCACTTTATCAAGCCTCAGAGGCAAAATACGCTCAGTAAGAGGCAGGAGACATGATAGATGAGATGCAGGTTTTAGTGGAACAGAAATCGAAGGGATTCTGTATCAGGCTTTTCTACTTGTCATGCACACTATAGGCCTCCTACACAATAGGATGTCAACAATATGTGTGCATTTAGATATTCACCAGAAGAGTGATTCACAATCAGGTGGTCCAACAGTCCATGCAACATTTCACACAATGAAGCCATTTACACATTCACACTTTCAAAAAAAATAAAACACCAACCCCAACAAACTGGAAAGACAAGCAAATGGATTTTCTTTTCACCTGTTCCCATAAAGATTCGAGTACGTCTAGGCTGATGACTGAAAAAAATGCCAGATCCTCTGGATAACCTTTGACTGCTCGGTGCTCGAACATTTTCCCATTTCCCCCCCTTCCCCACTTTCACGATTTCCACTGGCTTTCCGGGGCTTCGGACTGAAAACACATGGCAGAAAACTTAACCAGCACTGCGACATCAGGTGTAGGCATCTGGCGACAAGAGGTCCTGTCGCAATTAAAATTTACGATTCCTACGTCAAAAAACGTTCGCCACATTCAGCTGCCACCGAATGAGTACCGTGGGTCCCAAACATCTGCTTAACTACTCCCAAAATTTAGTCACTTAGTACCTTAACAGTAATCTGCTTGGGGTCATGATATCCATGCTCTAATAGGATGTTTTTTTCTCTCTTCGATTCACCTTTACTGAACTTTTGCTGACACGGGTGTGGAAAACCTTCAATCCCTGGTTGTCCTGAATACTCTGTGATTTTTAAATACACACCCACGGAGAGTGCGCCCGGGGGGAAAGGAACACTGCTGTCTGGAAGCCGAAAGGGGCCAATGTCTTTAACTTCAACTTCGAAGGCTATTTAGATGCCATCTTATCTTTACACGTGCATTCCCAGTGCATGTGTGTGTGTGTGTGTGTGTGTGTGTGTGTGTGGGAGGTATTATTATGCACACACACACCAGCACTGGTGGTCCGTCAGAACAAACTCCGCACACGTTTGTTTTTGTAATAGGGTGGAGGGCGTGTATAGAGGGACAAAAGCCCTTAACTAAGTAGGCAAACAAAGCATTGTTTGGACACATTGCTGAGGATGGCCTCGGGGTCTGCAAGAACCGTCAGTCATCGCTCTCAGCAGCCATCCGTCTCGTCTCGGCAGACTCCCGCACCCAGACTCTATGTGTAGATCAAATACACTCTTCCGTTCAGTGGGTCTAATGACAAGATCACGTCACTCGAACCAGGAAGCGCATGCGTGCAAGAGCCCCCCCTAGATCGCCACCTTATCCACCAGGCTGAACAGCTTCAGCAACATAAAATGACCCCCCCGAAACATTTTATTTTAATTTGGTATGCTTGGGTAGAAAACTGACGACTGCCCGCCTTCCCCCAAATGCAGCTCCAAAGCTGAGGTGCACATTTCGGATGAGATGGGGACATGTTTGTTTGAAGCTAACCAGAGTCACAGAGGCTCTCCTACTCCATCCCTCCAGGCCTGGCCACCCCTGGGGGCGGGGGGGAGGTGGGGGTGTGTGTGTAGGCCCTTCCTAGGCGCCGTCTTTCTGCTCTTCCTCCTGTCCTCCTCCCTTTTCTCCACTTTTATTGGCCTCTCATTTACTCAGCGTTGGGGTGATTTTTATCAGAAGCCAGAAGTCCGCAGGACCGCGACGGCAATAAAAGTGACCCCCATGCTAAAGACCCCGGCAGCAGCTTTACAGGCACAGATACCGCTTTTATCTGACATCCGAGATAAAAGCACCACGCTCTTGCATGCTCGCTCGATCCTTCAGCTCTCTCCCGCTTCACATTCCCAGATCTGCAGCATGTGGAATTCCCAGGCCAGACAATAAATCGCTCTCCGTCCCACCATATTTTCCCTGAAAGTCCCCCCACCAGACAGCAGGAAAATGTCAGTTTCAGGTACCTTTAACAAAAAAATGCAAAGAAGAGAGTCGAGTGCTTTCTTTCCCCAAAAAAGGACCACCAGCAAGTCTGAAAGGCATCACAGTGAACCGCAAGTTGCCTATTTGCTGTTGTTACACTTACAGGTCATCAATCACCTGTCAAATGTATTTTACACCTATGTATATATTTCTCTCTCTGTAAATAAACCTGCTGAGGCAAATCTCGAAAAGAGAATCATGGGAAATCATGCTGAGGCCAAGAATGCACCGTGTCCTATCGGCGTTGTACCTGGGATATTAAACAAACAAAAAATATTTTGGCCTCCAACTGCGACCTTTCCTGCCTTTGCCAGCTGAATCGCTTGGAAAGGCAGTGGGAGGCAGTTGCAAATGAAATCCAAATTAGCTACTGCTTCCTGGTCTATATTCTCGTGTGCAGAGATCGCTTGAGAATTGAGAAGATTAACGGATGCCCTTCTCAGTGGGCTTCCCTCTCCAGCGGCCCAGAATGAGGTCATCCACACTTAAACGGCCAGGCGTAAGCCGCCTGGCGCCAAGGAAGCCGTACACTAGGTCAGCTGGGAGTGCGAGGAAATGCTTCCAACATGCCAGCGTCTTCATCCACGGTGACCATCCATTCCCACTGCGTTCCAGAGACACGCCACCCACGCCAACCGCTAACCCGCCGTCGGTCCGCCGATTTTCAGTGGTCCCTAAATCATTCATCTCTCACCTGTCGCATGCCAGGCACCCCAAATTTCTGGGGGCTGGCCCCACCCGTAACGGCGTCTCCACATTTCCTGAAATGGTTTCCTGAACCTGGGAGGCATGACATGAGCTTCCTCAGGTGTCCCAACTACACAGGGGCCCCAAATATACTAAATGAGAAGACGAATGCACAACCCAATAACTCACTGGGAGACATTTTGGTAGCCCAATGCTGCACTGGACAAAACCCAAAACATAAAGGTCAAAGTATTTGGAAACCTTTTGGTGCCCCCCCCCCCCCATGGAGGAATAACGATCAAAACTGCTAGCTATGGACACTACTTCAGAACAATAATGTAATAATAACAGGCATGGGGGGGGGGGCGGAGAAAAGAGGAAAGGAGGCGGGGCTAAGCTCCCAGAGAAAAGCCTGCCATAAATCTGTGGCCTGGAGCGGCTGGGCTGAGTGGCCAGGGAAGTTAGAAAGCAGATGTCAGGCTGTCAGGAGTGTGCTTTAGCACTCCTACAAGAAAGGGAGGTGGGGTCCTGTACTGTGCTTCAGGAGAAACCCACAATGAAGGGTGACAGATGCAACGCTCATAAGTGAAGCTCCCAGAATGCTCTGGTGCCATGTCAGCAAACACCGACCACCTCACAGGGGCCCAGGATCCGGTCCTGGACTATGCTGACTGGGGACGTACGATATAACCACCAAGGGTATGCTGGCACAAGCTTATCAGAGGAGAGCCACACCGCGATGGCATCCTACTCAGTTCAACAGCTACTGGGTTTGAAGCCTAAAGGACGTGTCACTGACCTCACAGCATACGCATGTCAAACTCATGACACCATGTGATGGGCCGGTCCCCAAAAGAGAGAGAATTCTGCATTTCAAAATCTCATGGAACAGCTAATAAAATAGCTGGCGTGATTTACCGGCGAGACTCTGTCTGTAGCTAGCAGTGAAGGAAGTGGGCAGAGCATCAGTCACGTTCAAAGTGAGGCTACCACAGAACATGGCCAGCAGCGCCTCACGTTTTCACATCATGCCACGCCGTCTGTAATCATTTTTCGAGTCCTTCCACCACCCCAGCTGCTTCTCCGGCTCCGGCTGCATTGCTCAATGTCCATGTTCCTGGCTGGATTAACACACGGCAGTGTAAACAAACACATACACACAAGCACGTGCCCAAGCGAGGGGGCAGTGTGTGGCTCAGTGGGTTCATCTCCTATGTCAACAAGCAGAAGGTCACAGGATCGAATCCCATCTCATCCTTGGCGCAATAGTCACGTGTCCATTCGACAAGACTCTTAACATGTGGCAACAGTATATAGAGCTACTATATCTCAACAAGCACAGCACAGGACTAACAACACAAATGTCATGGGTTCTAATCCCAGGGAGCACACATAAATTGTAAGTGGCTTTGGATAAAAGTATCAGGTAAATGGCAAATAAAGCTTAATTTCATTTTCATTTCAAATGCAAATGTGCCAGAGCACAGGCAGATTGCTGAGGGAGCCTCATCCTTGTGTCAGGACAGAAGACGATCTGGTCTGTCGCGGCCTCCCCCGGCAGGACGAGTCACCTGCACTATCTATTTACACAGTGACAAAGCTTCACCCCCAGGGAAAGCACCGTGCACACCACCACGGCTTAATTACGACGTTTACTGGGTAATAATGACACGGGAGTAGTCATTACGGAGCGTGTTTATGCCGCGGCGGCCAGCACAGTTCATTCATGCCAGCTCGGCAGAGAAAAGCCTGTATCTACATGCACAGGTTACCACGGCAGCAAGACAGCATGACGGCTTACCATTAAAGCCTAAACTGTGTTTTGTAAACTGTTATAATGTGGTGTGTGTAGCTTATTATTATTGTGATTACTGTTATGATTATGATTGGTATTGTTACATTGCCACTAACTGCGACCTTAGTAGGAGATGCCATGGGAAAAAGATGAGACTGCCTGTGCAGTGAATGCTATGAACTGCCAGGCACTCCTGAGAGCACCTGTGCAGTGAAATGCCATGCACTCCCGAGATCGCCTGTGCAGTGACATGTTCTACACTCCCAAGAGCGCCTGTCTAGTGACATGTGCTACACTCCCGAGAGCATCTGTGCAGTGAAATGCCGGGCACTCCCAGAAGAGCCTGTGCAGAGATGTGTTCTACACTCCCAAGACTGCCTGTGCAGCTACATGGTGTACACTCCCAAGAACGCCTGTGCAGTGACATGTTCTACACTCCCAAGAGTGCCTAGGCAGTGACATGTTCCACACTCCCAAGACTGCCTGTGCAGTGACATGTTCTACACTTCCAAGACTATCTAGGCAGTGACATGTTCCACACTCCCAAGACTGCCTGTGCAGTGACATGTTCTACACTTCCAAGACTGCCTATGCAGTGACATGTTCTACACTCCCAATACTGCCTGTGCAATTACATGGTCTACACTCCCGAGAGCGCCTGTGCAGTGACATGTTCTACACTCCCGAGACTGCCTGTACAGTATGTCTATGCCACAAAAAAATCTGTTATGTTCCAGCCCCCAGTACAACATTTCTTTGTTGCCATATAACATTTAATTCGTTATTATAAATTAAACGTGTATTTTCCGCTGCTCGCCTTTGTATAAGAGTCAGCGGAGGTCATCTTCTGAAATGTAAATGACCTGACCAGAGAAGACCTGAAACTGAAACT
>JAODLD010000070.1:1153283-1170480 GCA_026781065.1 Mormyrops boulengeri | reverse complement strand
CCCAGACCTCCAGAATGGGAGGGTGGGCTTTTTCTGCCCCAGAGGTCCCTGTCTTTTACTTTTCTTCGTAAAAAGTTACTGGCCAGCCGTAAAAGGGGAACGGAGACATAACCTTAAATCTATTTTGCTGCTCCTTTCACTGCTATAAAGCAGGGGCATTTAGTGAAATGGTAGCAAGCCCCCAAGCCCACCCCACCCTGAACACACATACTAACATAATGTAAGTAACAAAACAAGAAAAATTCAAATCATCCTTGCATTAGGGACGTGTGCACCTGTATTGGTGGAATTTTCTGATCTTATTGTGCTAAACGCAGGCAGCAACATCTTCCGCACGAACGGTCTGTAAATAGCTGTTTTTTCATGCCAGTCTAAATACCTTAAGATGTAATGTCTCCGAGGTCAGACATAACTCTGGCAAAATAAGATGAGTTAACGCTATTCGTAATGCAGGAGTGGTTGCCATAAATATGTGGCTTCTATGCTGCCCAATACCTGTATTACGAAAACAATTTATTACTGTAAGGTTGTTTTTGCCTCGGACGTAAGTTTATTACTATCAACGGTATTGCAGAAAGGAAAAATACGTGGAAGCCGAATGAAAGCAATCCATTTAAATGTACATAAATATTATACCATATATGTAAAACATCTGGAAAACAAAGAGTTATATAATCATACATATAGTTTAAAAATTAAACTATTCTAAGAAAGACCAAAGACCAAAAATTTCTTTACTTGAAAACCAATTAAGTACCGTGAAATACGAATCATTAGCATTAAGAACGAGATAAACTTCTCATTTAAAATAATTAAAACTAGTTTTTTCTGCTGTATATAATATAAATTAAAAAATAATAATAATAAACATGTAATGTAACAGTTCCGAATGGTTTAATTTTGAGACGTGAGGATATTGAGTTCATGAAATCCAGCAACTGCGACTGAACTGAATTATTGTTTTAAGCGATGGGTTGTCAAATTAATGGAATAATATTATGCCATTCTTGACGAAGCATGAATTAATTCTTATTGTTTAAATGCGTCATAAACATAGCCGCTAAAGTAAAATGACCCC
This sequence comes from Mormyrops boulengeri, assembly GCA_026781065.1. Classification (NCBI taxonomy): domain Eukaryota; kingdom Metazoa; phylum Chordata; class Actinopteri; order Osteoglossiformes; family Mormyridae; genus Mormyrops; species Mormyrops boulengeri. The sequence goes on along the minus strand of JAODLD010000070.1, from coordinate 1,169,402 downwards.
TTTAAGGTCATTTGGCGAGCAGATGATTAAGACAGTACATAGATTCTAATATTTCGTGTCTAAAGGAAACCATGTTTGTTCAAAAATCATCTATATTTAGAACGTAGCATTTCTTCACCTTTTTATTTTTCTTTCATCCAATTTTATTAGATGTAAGAATTTGGTGTACATGTCAATTAAAAGTAAGTTCCGTGGTTTTATATAAGATATTTGGAAATGTGTGTTTTGCGGTCACGATAAATCGAGCATGTTGTTTTATATATAAATAAATTATATTCTATTAATTGAATAATATATTTATTAGGGAATGGGTCCAAATTAAAACTATAATGCAGACTACTTATCGCCAGTGTTCCATATACGTTTTATTAATATGATTTAATAGGATACTGAATTCACGCAGCCTACATTTACGAAACAAATTATCATATCTCATAAATAGTATGAACTATGTAAGGGGAACGTTCGATTTTGTAGTCCTTATAATAAATCCATTTTCGCTTTTTTTAAAGAGGACTGGATTTGCCGAAAGATTTGCAAACTTTAATTCAGGCGGTTATTATTTTACCTTCTATTTTTCACATTTTTGCGTTTTTAACTGTGTTCTAACATGAAATACATGGTCATTTATTTAGAAGTGTAACATCTCAAATGCGTAAAGAGTGTTCCGATTCAACGGGTTTAGTCGGTCAGTGAATGATATTGCGGTTGTTCCAGCTCTTGTTTCAGTAACTGATAATCAAATAGTTATTTTTTACCTCTCAGTTCATGCGCAACGGGTGAATAAAGCGTAACATTCAATGGATGCAGAACAGATACACTGATATGAGACTTAGACCAAAAGACATAGTATTTTCATATCAATAAAGCGGGTAAAACGTGATACATGATGCATTCTGTAAACTATAATTAGAAGCACGTTATAAAATGAACCTGTTATGTGTTATATATGTATGTACATATATAATGCTATGTAATTTTAATTCATTTAAAAATCAAGGTTACACAAAAATACCTTAGGACATTTGTATAGTTGACACTAAGAAATTATATGATGAAATAAACACACTCGTGTATGTGGGCGCTTAAGTATATAGTTAAAGTAATATTTTCATATCCGTTCATCGGTTATTATTTTGACACTTTTACGTGTTACGTACATTAAATACAAATAAACCCAATAATAGTGTAAATAGTCTGAATTTTCCATAAGACAACCTGTGCATGAGTGTCTGTGCAAAAAAATGTATATGCGTGTGTGTGTGTGTGTGTGTGTGTGTGTGTCTGTGTGTGTGTGTGTTTATACAAAACACTTTTCTTATGTAGCTATAGATGCTAGTATTATACAGAGTTATAGTTTAATAGCGAAAACAACGTTCAAAATGTCCATAACCTTTAAAACGATACTTGTTGGAACATAGACTTGCAACATATTACCAGCCGGTAACGGGGACGCAGAAGGGAATTGCCCGCGTGACGTCACTGGAGCGCGAGAGGCAGCTTGTAAAGAAAACCCCGTACGGCACTGGCGCTGCATTAAAGAGCATAGATCAGTCCGGCACGTATCTGCGCGTCACTGGATCTATTTAACACCTGCATGGGGAAAGCAAATTTCTAAAATCAATTCTCTGTGGTGGGAACTAACGGGTAAGTTGCCCGTATATTTAAACGCCGTAGAAAATCTAACGAATTTAAGGCGATAATTCAGCTGGGGTCGTTCAGGCTGGGCGCAAAGGTAACGACTTCCATAAGTTAAGGCTTGAATACCATATTGACATCATTTTGATTGTATTAGATTTGAAATATAGGCATCAGATAACTTTTTCCATGTATCAGATTGTCCTGGCGTGGCAATTTCATGGCTTGATATTTGCCTTAGTACAAAAAGTCAACCGCGGGGAGACTGAAGAGCCCGGCGAAGGACTGCAGTTGCTAAGTAAATCTTTTCTTGCACAAAAGATCGTGCTTCTTTAGAACACAGAGAGATGGATTAGTGAGAATATAGGTAATAAACTCGATAATGTACCTCATTATACGAGACACCTTCGACTACAGTTTATCTTTTATTCTATATATGTTGATATCCTTTACGCCCCGGCGCTAAGTAATCTAGACAACAGGGATCAATGTGCGAATTGAATTTCTCGTTTTGTCGCAACCAAAATGTAATTTTATGGCAAAGAACAGTAACGTCTTTCGTCATTTTTAGTAATTATGATAATGAATTTCAGAAATGTCTTAGAAATAACATGGAACACAACAAGACAAAATATCACGTAAAAAACCTTTGTTGGGTTGCCATTAAAAAAAACATTCTAAATTCATTTCTAAAATAGTACATTTGTTTTTTAATACCGTTCCGTGTTCCGCCCCACTACTTACGAGTGCATTTTATTTAGATTATATGTACAGTCGTCGTTATTAATACAGCCATCTGAAACCTGCTTCGGTAAATGAATGCTTTTAAATATATAAATGTAAATGCGACCAGAAAGACATGTCGCTTTTGTCTATCTTTAAGGCCCACTAAACCATATTTGATGTCAGAAGTCAAGTGTCAGAAGCAGATGAGACAGATTCAAAGAGCTTTTTGTGTTTATATAGCAGCGGCGCGGGTGTATGTGTGCGTGTGTGATTGAAGCGGGGAGCAGGGGCGTAGAGTCGCGATTTATTGTCGACATTAAACAAGCGCAGGGATTCCTACAGATAAGAGAAGTTGCGTGAATATGTTACGAAAAGATAAACACGCAAGCTTTATATTATCTGCATTTAAACTAAAGAAACCCCATACCGAAGCGATTAGTACGCTGGGGTAAAATCAGGAAGTAATCACACAAAGAGTGTAATTTATCCTTTTTTAAAGTTAATATTTAGCTGGGAAGTTTCTAACTCTTGATTCATACACCAATTGTAGCACATTATTGAGAAAAAAAACATATATACTCCGAAAAGTGTATTGATCGGCATGATTGCGAAATAGACGTGTCTTATTCTGATTAATATATGAATCTTTGTGGTGTTTATTTTCCAAAATGTCAATGTTGTCTTTGTCATTCAAAATAACGGCCGGAGCTGATACTGAAGGCGTGTAAGCGATGGTATGTTGATGGCAAATTTTGACTGATGTTATTCTGTGTTACAGGCATTTGGAATGGAACTAAATTTGTCTAAGAATATAATCTCTTGCGGGGATCCAGGTATTACAGCATGCTTAACTGTTATTTTGTGTCATTTTGCTACACACTATGCACCACCCAACCGAAATATATACCCTTTTTTAGATGTAGGCGTTGACGGTGTGGTCTTGTTGTTTGTTATAGGTGTACCTTCGCCATTTTCCATGCACAAGGCCGCAAATAAAAATGAATCATAACGTTTTAGTATTCGTCTGATCAGTTGTTAAACACGTATCTTTAGTGCTTTACTAAATGTATTGACATCATTATGTTCAAGTTAAATTTAGGCCTATTATACATGCCAGTCTGCGTGTTCAGTTTGAGACATATTCTCCCATTGTGTTCTGCCGTTGCTGATACGTTGTTCATGTATTTTCCCGTCTGTTTAAGTTCCTTGCCTAAAACTGTAAGATTTCTATTACGAATGGATGATCTGTCGCCACGCCAAGTTAGAAAAGTGCCTAGGTTAGACTTAACAGTATAGTCTTTGCCTAATAACTGCGTTTGCCAGTCGGATACTTCTCTGATATGTAGACCTATACTTACCAAGGGCTTGTATGTCGCGTATTTCGGCCTTCGCTGTATTACAAGTTCTGAGGTGTATCAGACCTATCAGAGGGGTCCTGGCGCCCAAAGACACAGGAATCTTCAGCAGAATATGAAAGCATTAAACTTAAGCCGGCTACCGACCATCTGGAATTACGCTCGGGATGTGGGGGCATGTTTGTTTGATTTCATTTCCAGCACAAATACGCTAGTTATTGTTAGTTTGTTTTTAGCTAAAGACTGGAAAGGGAATAAGGGGGGGGGGGGATCAAAAAAGTTTAATTAAATAAAATTGCATGTGACGCCATGTGTGCTCCTAACGAAAAACAACGTGAGTTGTTTAATTTAATAGGCAACATGTTTATTGACATTAAATCTCCAACAGCATCATCTTTTCCTAAACCAAATGCTGGTTCTCTGCAATGCGATCCGTCCATCTGAAAAACTAACCACATTAAATGTAACCCGCTTTTACAAGGTCCGGCCAAAACGTCTGTGTGCGTCCTTGGTATAAAGATATGTAGATTTTATAAACTTTCGTTTTTTTTTTGTTTTGACCTAATGGGACACGGGGGCTAGAACGGTAAACAGGTGAATAAATAATGGTTACTCGCTTGATTTCATAGCCTGCATAATGATGACTATAAACAGTATCATCATTGACATACGTAATGGTCGTTGTCAAATGGCGGTGTAAGGAAACTCATAAGAATGCGTTTTACTGTAAACCTTAAATATGGGCGACCACAGTAAATAAGGCCAAACATTTACAGAACGGTTTATTTTTAAACGATCGAATATAATTACAGGAGTCTAAGGTAGTTAACATCTGTCAAGTTAACGCCGCCTGCTAGATCTCTGCTGCTGTCGCAGCTGATCATAAGAACTGATCCGACCGCTATAATTAATTAACACGACAGTAGAAAAGGTTAGCAGAGATACAAATGAGCATCGGCTGTTGGAGCGGAGACAGTCAGACCGTCTTTATCACAACACAGCGGATCAAAGGCAAAGCTCCTTCTCTAGAAGGAACCGTATTATCGAAACTCATCTGCTGTTATTTGCTAATCTCTGTTATATGATGGGGTGACACTTTCATAATGAAATGTGTGGTATTTCATAATCTTACTTTAATCGTTTTAAACGCATACGTGCTCCATTCCAAATTTTAATCATAGGAGCCAGTTGATTTCACAGACTGTTGTTCCTGCACACAGTAAAAGACATCACCCTTAGACTTAAATACATTTATGATACGGCTGACGAACGATTTGATTACGGTCAACTACGACACTTTCTAATCACGTCTGCAAGACTGTCGTTTGAGTTTATTTACTTGGGCGCCTTTAACAGTGGCAATTAACCCTTATTTTTGAAACCATAATTGCAACTTGATGTGGTTTTGTACAGTTATCTTTGAATATGGTGCATACATTGCTGTCATGTCCTACTAGACCTGTACACGCTAAACACACAACAGTATTTTACTAGTGATGTTTCAATAATAATTAAAACAAGATATTCAATCCCCTTTTTAGTACATGCATAAATTTCGGCACTGTAAATCTCTGTTGCGAAAGTTTAAAAATTACGCGGACCGTCGTTTAGCAAAATAACGAAAAAACATCGTTCCTTCAAAGCGGCGGCGGTATACGTAAATTCTGTGTTTAACAATATAATAGTATAACTAATGTTACAAACTAGATTTGCCAGTGATCTTCTATACATTTGATAATGCGGAGTTGTCTGTATTTTTCTTAGACTGAAAAATAGCAGGCCTATGCGTTAACTGGGAAAATAAAAACGCAAAACACAACGTTAACGTAAAAAATTCAACAGCGAAAGACAAGTAAATCGAGAATAAAAATGTCCTGTAGATGATTTAATGCATTGTAAGCGAATGTTTTGTTTGATCAAACTGACACAGAAAACACTGACAAACAGCACAGTTCGATTATCAATAACTAAATTTATAATAATAAATTGACTTGTTTCGTTGTTTCTATTCGACGGTTATAAATAAAGCGAAGAATTTACCCCGAAACGCGCCTTGCAGGATGGAAATAATTTATTCTGTACTACGTAGACATGTTAATTAACCAATAATTAAATGACATCTTGTGTGCATGTCCTGAAGCTAATACGTTGGTAATTTTCTTGTCAATTGTCTAATGGTTTAATCTTTAAGTAATAATACATTTGGAAAAGTAAGTAAAAAGTCATCTAAGGTAGGAGAATATTGCGGGGTCATGACCTTTACCTCCCTCATGAGTGTCAGTGATGGGTAACGTGCTGAACCGTGGTCTTGCTTCAAGGGTTCTCTCTGCTTAAATAAAAGTCAATGTTAAATGTTATCGCCGCAAAATCATCTCAAAGATCACACAACCAAACGATCTCACTGGTATTCAAATAATAAAACAGCACGATTTCTTTTATAAAACCGAAATACATTGACACATAAAAACCAGTCGAGTAAATGTTGATCAGCACCATGATTGCTACGTATTTATTTGCAAATAAGAATAGGCCTATATAATTAAGAATAATCAATACATAGCGCATTTGGTAGCTTGATAAGTGGCGCAATGCGCTAACAAGGCAGAGGTCGCTGGTTTGAATCTCAAAAGGTACAAATAAATTACAACCCATCTCTCTACTTTGAGTCGCCTTGGATCGAACAGTCGCGTAAAATGCACATGTATATAATAAATAATGAACGGCTTGGTCGTTTTGTAATTATTTCGAACATTTTTTTCAATTTAATATAAAATTCTTTGGAAGGCTGAGGAAAGGTCACTAAAATTTAGGAATGATTATATAAAAGTAAGGCCTGAAAATGGACTTCTCGGGTTTTTGAATGCAATTTTATTAAAACAGTTCACTAAATATCCTACAATAAATATTCCTATAATTTGACCAATAGAGCGAACGTAGGTTGCAATAAAATGTTGCATTAAAGTACAGCTGGGAGATATGTGGATTTTGTACCACAAGAGAAGCAGAATAGTGCGTTTTCCGCGTAACGTGCACAAAAATGGTCATGAGTTTGGCATTCATTGATACCGACCACATTTTACAATGATTTCCCACCAGCAGGCGCCGCTGTTTCAAATTAAGCTCAGTAAGGGAATATAAAAACGAATAATTCAGAGTTGAAGTGAACAACGGCACCCTTATTGTTTTGTCTTTAGACTTTCAGAACACAGATCAGATTCAGGCAAATCTGGGTTTCTTTACTTACAGCTACTGACTTTACGTATATAGGTGCAGGTTTTAATTGAAAATTAATTTTACGTTGGCATTGACGTTCTGTAAGTTGAGATTCTGTACTCACAGTTGTAATTTTGATTAAATAAATACCTTTTGCTTTAAGTATTAGTAGGTTTAAGGTTCTTCCGGCTGGTAAGGTTGGTAAGGAGGCTTGGGTTGCGGTTCAAATTAACGAAAGTATCCAATTATCTGTATATGTAGGTTAAACAGAAGTAACACCAAAGTAACAACATTTGCAGAAAAATTGTTAAGTTTAATTCTTTTACAATCTATATAAAATTACTATATAAATACACTATCCTACAACAACAGGCATGTCCTCAATGTATAGATGTGAAATCCCGCACACAATTCTTAGCGTACACTGTGTTAAATATTTAGGAAAATGGCTATTTTTAAAATTATAACAATGTGACAATTATAGCAACATTTTAAATTGTGATTAAATTGAATTGTTGTTTTACTATTCGGCTCGTTTGACTATTTAAGAAGCAATACTGGACTGTGAATACTAGAGGAGCAATACTTTGTGGAATACTGGTGAATACTTTGTGGAGCAAAAGAAGCACCGACAGAACCAATGATCATTTTTTAATTATTATTATTATTTCAAATATATATAACTACTAAAATCACGACTTTTATTTAGATGATTATTTGCAAGCTAAGGCGAAATTGTGGTGAAACATAAACTTCTTAACAAGTGGTTTCCTAAAAAGCTTAATTTAATTAAGTGAACGAAATTCGCAGATACTGCCTTTTGGGGAGAAAATCTGAGTAACATTCATTAGGATTGGTTAGGCTGACGGGCACATGATTGGCAGGTCACCTTTTACTACTGGAAACAATGGGACGTATACCTCAATCTAACGCCCGTATACCGAGGGTGGGTGGGCGCCCGCGCGCGCGCGTGTGTGTGTGTGTGTGTGTGTGTGTGTGTGCGTGTCGGAGAGACAGGAAAGTGGTCAACCATTAAAACATGGTCATTTACAGTTTATTACTGACCAATTATATTCTTAACTGTGATAGATAAAATATTATGCTAACTCGCCAATTGCAAGTCGTCGTTTATTCGCCATTTCAGGAAATTGTACTAATGGATATGGACTCCTTTTTGCAGGCGAGATTTTTTTTCCCGTTCTCAGTCTAAACTAGGGTATAAATTACTGTATTTTACACGAAATGTTTTTACATCGAAACATAGCAAGGCAGGTCACGGCAAGTGTTTATTCAATTCAGCTCGTATCCGAATATACATTGTGTGCGTGTGTATACAAGCGCGCCCAGCTGCCCGTAGCACTTCGCTTAGGCTTATTTCAAACATGCCCGAATAAAAGGCCCATTTTCTTCGGGAGTTTCACAAGTAACGTAAAGCGGTGCTCGCTCTTGTGTTCCTCTGTGACAAATCCAAAAAGTGCTCTTGCCTGCAGACGGATTAGACTGATCGTAGTTTGTGGGTGGGACCCCCTCCTCTGTGATATGGGAGGTTTAATAGGAAAAATGGGTGGATCTACGCGGGTTTTCCTGCTAGACAGCTTTAACTCTGAAGGGATGAGCCCATTCTCTCCGCAACACAAACTGGAAGTGTACTTGCCGTCATTGCTGTACGAATTAATTACGTTCGCCGGCGAAAGTCGGACGGAAATCGGTGCGAAAATAAGCTTCAAGCTGCCCTCGCTACAACGACCATATTCGAGAAGATTTTTTTTTAATCGCCTGTTCAGATGAGTTTCTAAATAAAAAAGAAAGCTAGAATATCCACAGCGAGCCTGCCTTTTAATGCAGCATCATTCTTTCATTAAGGTGGTATGAACTTGGACAGAATCTCCGAGGCTGTAAGACCCCAGCCGGCGCGCGACATGGCTTCCACCTTCCACTTGCCCAGGTCTTCCAGCAGCAAACGCGAAACGTTAGATAACTCCAGCAGCGAATCGTCAGATACTGAAATTGCAGGTACGGTCATCATCCGATTATTACTCTTTGTCGAATTTCTATGACTGTTATTCGCAATGCTGCGGAAATACTAACATATATTAAACTATGCATGCAGGACAAGTATGTCTCACACTAAAGTATCATTGTAGCCTATTAATAAGAGACTGACCAGCAGTCAACGTCAATGACTTGACTATTTGAATAAAATAATCTGTAATGTTAAAAATACGTACATTGAAAACATAAATACCACATTATCTTTAAAACATACACAAAATGAACAATAAATGTTGTTGCGAAATCCTGTCGTCAGGGAAAATTATTATAAATAACATTTTCACAAGTGGAATTATGAGTAATGATAACACACGTTGCTGGAAAACGTGTACAATGTTTTACAAAATGCATACTTGATTCAAACCAATCAAGTTATTTATGCAAGTAGACTTTCTGTTTGGGTATTTACGTTTTTTTCTGTTTATCTGAATGAACTTTTGGATAAATACAAAGCAATAAACAGAAATGACTTAAACCACAAATGACAGGCAATGTAACTTTAATCATTGCTTAACTTATACAGTATCACGTGCGATTTTTTATTTTTATATTGACATTTAATAGGCGAATTAAAGTCAAAAACAACAACATTAGCTCCAGTCAAGCGATACTGTGCCCGAGGTCTGTAAATCTGTTTATATCTAAGAAACTGTCACAATTTCACCGTGTTGAATTGCTTCTATTGCCCTCCCATGTTATTTTCTTAATGGCGTATTTTGCATGTTCGTCTGCTATGCAGAAATTGCAACCCTGGTATTTAATAAAATGGAAACATTCATTTTGACCGATGCTCAGAATATAGGCTTACTGTTTGCAAACGGAGTACATCGTAGTTACTTCTTAGTAAAGGTGCGCTTATATGTCAGAACTGTGATCGAAGTGAAATAAACAGCGAGTGTGCGTCTGCTTCTTAGATAAGGAAAGGCTCGCAGAGCACAGGAGCGATGATGGAACCACCGAGGACCCCAAAAAGAAGAAACAGCGACGACAGAGAACGCATTTCACCAGCCAGCAGCTGCAGGAGCTGGAAGCCACATTTCAGCGAAACCGGTACCCGGACATGAGCACCAGAGAGGAGATAGCCGTGTGGACTAATCTCACCGAGGCCAGAGTTCGGGTAAGGCTCCGCTAGCCGTATGTTTAACATGACTTTGCAGGCCAGGGAAGTCTAGAACAAATCCATTTTCTAGTCTGTGCGATCTGCAACGCCACAATTCCATCGAGTTCGGCCTGCCATATAAACCATGTTGTAGATAGTGGTGAATTCCTCGGACCAAATACGTCGGAAACTAACTGAATTAATTCTGAACTTATTTGCAGTGAAATATGATATGACTATATGAACTGCGTAAATAGCATGTACCTACACGATGCACATTAAGATTACACTACGTTTCACGGAAATGGAGGGTATTAGTATTGAAATAAGTTACATGGACGACGTTTTTCATTCAACAGCATACAGCTGCATTAACATTAAGTTGGGCTAATCAAATTATGGTTGCAGATTTCAATGTGGGCCTATATAAATTGTAAATAAAGCTTAATAAGAGGGCGTACATTTATATTGCCACTTCTGCTGTTCGTTTTCAGAATGTATTTACGTTGCCACTACAGATTTAAGAAGCAAATGGTCTTTGGGACGATGACAATAGATAATCATTGGATCAAATCGTTTAAGTAGACAGGCCTAGTGGCCCGGTGATAGAGTTCTCGTCTTGATTGTATCAGCGCTTTAGTTGCGTATTCGTTTGACTAGGCCCTAATTGTTCTGCGCTGTAAATTTGCCCTCGGAATAAAATGCATTTATGTAAACTGCTTTTAAAACTTTCTACTCGTGATCACCAAATTAAAATAACATGTAATTGTAATACTAAAGAATCATTCACCAGATTTTATACAATTAGCCTACACTGTACCTTTCCACACACAACGTGTAATCCGTTTAAAGAACATGTGCTATTAAATGATTTAAAATACTAATTACATTAGTCAGAAAGCCACGTATAGACACTATTAAGCTATATGTATATTACATATGTGTATATAATATTACATACAGAATTTTACGTGCTTCAAGGAAGCGTTGCAGGCCCCGTTTTAAAAGCGGTAAAATGGAAAGTTAACTCTGACAAGTTTTACTTAGATTTTGGTGCAAAAAAAGCAATCATAACTAAAGTTTTTGTATTTTGACTGTAACTGTGCTGGCTTATGAAAATAAGGGGGGGGGGGGTGCTCATTGTATCTAATTTTTTTTTTTTTTTAACACATTACAGTGTTTAATTCGGCGACTTTTGCCATCGCCTATATACACTGCCCCCGTATTTATTTCCGAAATCGCGCACACTGGGTCTGTGATGCATCGACACAATAGATCGCATATTGAAGTAAATTATTAATACGAATTTTGTGTGTCGCATAGGTGTGGTTTAAAAACCGCAGGGCGAAGTGGAGGAAACGGGAGCGCAACCAGCAGATGGACTTGTGCAAAAACAGCTACCTGCCGCAGTTCAGCGGTCTGATGCAGCCCTATGACGACATGTACCCAGCGTACACGTATAACAACTGGACGAATAAAGCACTGGCCCCCGCCCCACTGTCCACGAAAAACTTTCCATTCTTCAACTCCATGAGCCCGCTGACTTCCCAATCCATGTTCTCGGCGCCAAACTCCATCTCTTCCATGAGCATGGCCTCTGGCATGGGTCACTCCGCCGTGCCCGGCATGCCTGCATCCGGCCTGAACAACATCAGCAATCTTAACGGCATAAGCAGCTCCTCAATCAATTCGGCCATGTCTTCGTCCACCTGCCCTTACGGACCACCCGGTTCCTCTTACAGCGTGTATCGGGACACTTGTAACTCCAGCCTGGCCACGCTGAGACTGAAATCTAAGCAGCACCCTACTTTTGGATACAGTGGCTTGCAAAGTCCCGGTTCGGGCCTAAACGCCTGTCAGTACAACAGTTGACGTTTTAGACAAAATTAATCACAAGCGGACCTGCGGATGGCACAAACCGACAACTGGATTGGTTGCAGTCGTTTTAAATGGATTATGCGGGTTTTATGTGATTACTTATAAACTTGCACAACAAAATATCCATGTTTTGGATTTCATAGTGAAGACATTTGTTACATTGTCACATTGTAAATACGGAAAAAGGAACAATTGTCGACCTTTAGCTTGCTTGCTTTGAAGACTTAAACTATTTGAATCTTGCTATCATTGTTGGACGGGGAAAATTAATAAACAAACTTAAATCTTTAACGGATATAACATGGTAAAAGAAATTAACTGTGGGATGTAAATTTTTATACTTCCCCTTTGTGTCTCTGGGTGTGTTTTTTACGTGCAGAAAGCGCACATTTTACGAAGCAGCCGGCGTCATGTATTTGTGGAACAACTTCCAGCGCTTGGTTTGACGTATTTTTTATTTCTTTGCTTGTCTTAATAGAAAAAAAACGCATGCTTCACTCCAGTGCAACGTGATTTGTACAAACTGATATTATTGTAAGAGGAGAAATAAGCAAATCGATTATTCTGTATCCAAAAAGGTGAATGGAAATTATCAACATGTTTATTGCAATACAGAATGTTTTAATAAAGTTCAGGCGAAGGGCCGCTTTTCCAGATATTCATTTTAAAGGTCCCATTGCGTTTTCCGTGCATCACAATTAGATCTCCTGAAAAATTAATGTCATCTTAAAACAGCTTATTTTAAAATAAGCTACATTTTAGGTATAAATCAGTTTCTGCTGACACAAAATCAGTAATAAGTAACATTTGTTTTTCGTTACCAATTACGCCTATTTGTACAATGTAAAGACGCTATTACTATTGTAACAATAGTGACCTTTGGTTTATTAACAGCGGTTGATTTGATAGGCCTAATATTTATTTAAAAGATAATTATTGGGCACTTAATACAATTACCTCTGAACTGTTGTTCGTTTTGTATTTTGCGCTATTGGCGAGTTTGTACCGTAAACACAAACCAATAAATACAAACTATACATATTAAACCGAAACGGTCAAATAACTTTTTAAAGTCACATGACCTTGATTTCGCGACAACAGCTGAATCATTTTAAATAAAAGTTAATTATGTTGCAACAGTCAATTCCTTTAGAAAATCATTTCAATGCCGTCACAAAATATGAGGCATTAGCCCAGTATTTTAAATAAGATAATACTTGAGTGGAAAACGGAACCTTATGACACTGGCGGTAATTTTTATTATTGTCTGAAATATTTGAGTGTTTATCGCCAGGCATCTGGTGTAAAACTAAACCACATTTCGAGCTACTGAGCAACGGTGTAGAGCAAATGTATGTTTTTTTCTTAGCCTTTCGTTGTACGTGATGGGCTGTAGCATTCGGATTCTATAGGCCTACAGAAAACGTGTCTCTTTGTATCTCTATTACTGAAGATGCATGTTATCAAAAAAATTGAAAAATTCCAGGTCACTTAAAATTTCCCCCTAATTAAAAACTGAACCGTAACCTAAAATATTACGAAATATTTTTTCCCATTGGAAATTAATCCGATAGGCTAAATATTTTAAATACAGGTGTCCGTCGACTTACGTCTCATTGAGTTACGTCCGAAGTCCACAGTAAATAATATACGCCCGAATATGGACGTAGTAGGACGTTAGCCGGTGTATCGTTTTTTGTTATAAAATGTTGTGATTGTGTATTTACATTATTATGTCCTGTATAGTACTGTGTGTGTGTTACAGTACTGTATTTGAGTCTTGCCTCTCTCCTATAACTATCGAGATGCGGCGAAATCGACTTGCGTCCGATTGTCCCGGTCCCAAACGCGTACGTAAGTCTACGGAGAAGCATAATTTAATGTATATTAGACAGGCAATTTCAGCCAGAATGATAGAATATTTCACATGTCGCAGTGATCCATCCATGTTATAAATAGTCGCGCAGAATATTTTCAGTACATCATGACTATATTCGTTTTGCTGGGTTTGCGGTTTGACGCCGGCCTGAGCCGCAGACGCCAAGAACCATAGCCGGGGTCTTTTTTTCTGTTCCCGTCAGTGAACCGTTGAAATGCCCTGTTTTTCTTACGTGATCTAATGGCTATAAAGAAAATTTAGTAAACCGCTTTGGTTCACGTGGAGACTCCTGTTCTGGACTGCGGCAGGTCAACGAGTACACCTGACATTCACATCAGATCTACTAATAGGGTTTTAAAATGCTATATAAAATGCGTCGTTTTTACTTCTTATTTTTAAGAAACGTGCAAATGGTGCCTTCGTATGCGTGACCTTCACGCCTGGGTCGCACCTTACCGGCACATCTCTATTGCCGCTCGCTTTCCCCATATCTCGAGCTGTGACCCATTAAACTATTATTATTGCAGTTATCCATTATAACATACACCTCCCTTATCCGTTTTATGACCTTGTCAACCTGATAACATACTAACACATCTAAAAAGATCGTATTGCACGATCACAACGGAATTTCTCTCTCAGTGATTGATATAGACGCCACTGTGTACATGCAAAAATAACATAACAGATTTCGCTACACGTCAAAAGAGGAATTAGGGCCTAGAAAGTTTTTAAAAAGTTAAGGAAAAAAACTACAGAAATGAAAGAATGTACAGGGTAGGAAAAAAATTATGGGATATGCAATGTTACATAACCACATAAGGGAGAAAACACGTGCTGTTGCGTTAATTCTATGAACACTGACAGTGAAATAGCCAGTAACTCCGAAAATTAGCTACACGCCTCAGCGCTGGACTTATTTCCCCTCCTTCTAACAGTCAAGCATTATTAATCAAATTGAATTCCCCTGGTATTATGGTGTTGTTTTTAACAGTCCTACCAGCTTATTCAGCCGGATATTTACTGGGGCAGGTCATTCGTGTGAGCAGGGCTTTGAGATGTTCTGCAGCCCAGCCTTGCCGGGACACACTCCCCGTTCTGAGTCTCCGTCTTCAGTCGCTATGCTGGCCCATGACCCAAGCAGTTACACCCCCCCCCATCCACCCCCCCAATTTCCGCCACCACCTTTTCGCTTCCATTATATTACCCCTAGTTTCCGTGTACAAAAACACATGGAGACTCTGCTCCAATGCACCTGTGTCGAAACTAAAGTAGGGGGTGTGAAAGGCTCACCTTTCACCCGTGCCACACGGACAGGGAGGGGGGCACGGCCCCGGCCCCCTTTGAGTGGGCAGGAGGCCCCCATTCCAGTTTTCGGTACTCATTCCCCAGTGAGCTCTCCACTCGAGTCTCTCCATGTCCCCTCACTGCCACGGACTAAAATGCTGGACACTTGCACCATATATACCACACATTCCTTTTTTTATTATTCCGGCGAATAGCCATACTTATGGTTTGCAATTTTCCCTTTCCGGGACATTCTATGAGCTTTTAATTTCCGCCACGTTCTCCATACCCTCCTCAAATCAGACTGCTTTCCAAAATATTACTCAGTGCAATCAGGGTCTGCGAACAGGGCCACCACAGTCTATAGAAAACAGTAAAAACCGCAGTAAATCATACTATTTAATTACCTATGCATGCAAAATCATGTAACTCGGCACAAAAAGTGCAATGTATACGTTCGATTAGAATTAAGCAGCTTTAAATAAGATTACCTATGAATACCACAATCATCAACTTGAGGAACAAGACAGACAATGTAAGGGCACACAGGATGGGTATTTTATATATCAGACCACATTGTGTGCTATTGGCAAGGTGAAATTGTCTCCTAAACACTACTCACTACTCACTTTGGTATGTCAAATATAAATTTGCAAAATACACAAACAATCAGTCCGTCTCAAGCACTGAAATTCACCTTAATTGCTTCCATAAATCTTGGGTCATACACGGCATACATCATAACATTTAAAAATACTAAAATGTTTGCACTGGGAGTGAGCTAATACTAGACATGGCTGTAATAAATCCTGCATCCCATTTACTAATGATGTTTGTTGGGGGGAAAAAAATACGGATGTTTAAATATTAAGCCATTGTGTAGTTAGCTGAAAAGCATACAAAGGTAAATCTCTCCATAAACCCTGCAAAGGAACTAAGAACTAACTAGCCCCCCCCCACCCCCCAGCACTAAAGCACCCCACTAAGTCTGC
>JAODLD010000070.1:1091599-1131398 GCA_026781065.1 Mormyrops boulengeri | reverse complement strand
CCCCCCCCCCCCCCCCCCCCCCCCCCCCCCCCCCCCCCCGCCCCCCGCCCCCCCCCCCCCCCCCCCCCCAGGACCAGACCCTACTGACGTGGGACCACCAGTGTGCCCATACTGCCAAATCTGTTCTCAGTTTGATCTGATACTATAATCATTGAAATACAGTCACACGACCTTTCACCACGTGCAAATTTATTTAATTTCCACCACTCTGTCTGGGTGCTTAACTTTTTTGTCACTGAGTGTATATATATTTATATATATATATATATATTTTTTTTTTTTCCTTATGAAAAAAGGATTTGATTGAGGCAGACACAGTGGAGGTGCGTGCCAATGAAAGGGTCAGCCCCCCCCCCCAAATCGTGGGTATCTGCATATCCACAGTACATAGGACATGTGCTCGGATCTCAGGTCCTGGCAGGCCGTGCGGTGATTATGAGGGGGAGGGGCTTTACTCGTTGGCCTCCTTTTCTTTTCCGCCAGCTTCGCACAAGCCCGTTTTCTGCATGACGTTGTAGGGGAAGGACGCACCACTGCAAGCACCACTGTAGCCCAGCTTGGTGAGCCGGGAGAGGGCTTTGATACTTCCTGGGGGCCTTCCTGGGCTCACCTTATAGCCTGCGGCCTTAGTGGTCCCTAGGGGCCTTCCTGGACTCGTTTTAAAACCCGCCGCCTTGGTGGTGCCCAGCGGTCGCCCGGTGCTGGTCCTGTACCCAGCAGATTTCGTGGTCCCCGATGGCCTGCCTCTTCTCCCAGACCTCCCCTGCCCTTTCTTCCTCTTGGAGTCTTCGGGCTTCTCTCCGTTTTTGACCCCCAGGGCCGGTTGCTGCTGTTGTTGCTGCGGGAGAACTTCGCCCCGGACGTCCTGCCTCTGGCACGGCATGGATTTCAGGGTGTTGTGAGGTGGGGGGGGCAAGGGGGGCAGGGACATCTGCAGCGGCGGCTGTGGAGGGGGTGGGTAGAATTTGTTGGGCTGCGGGTTGCACAGGTCAAAGTGGCTGGTGGGGTGGCGCCCATCTTCGGCCAGGCAGGAGGGCCTGCCACTCATGCAGTAGTCGTTGTTATTGGCAACCTGGTGCATCATCTTCTGCTGAAGGATGCAAAACATTACTAAGAAACGAAACAATGTCGCATGCTTCATTCTGAGGGACTAAATGTAAGGTGGAGTCAGACGGTCATACATTATAGTGCATACAAGTAAGTATGTAAGTATTGTAATGCTGTTATATACATCATACATAACTACAGTAAACATCCCTAGTAACCAGTAGAATATTACCTGCATTTAAATGATTTCACCAGTTTTACCACTACATTTGTACAACTGACACTAAATGATGAGGTTCTGCTAGAACATTACTTACTGAAGAATGATGTGAAGATTAACATTTTGGTCCATGAAGATGTTTTTAAATCACATTCATATTTCTGGTAGTATTTTTAATTATCATTGTCTTCTAACATGAATAAACTGGGGGATCCGGTTAGTCGAATTAGTACCACGTAATAATATTAATATCTTCGGGGGGTACATTCAATACATTTTATGAATAGTATTTTAAAGTATCAGTTAATAAATAGTAAAAACAAAACGACATGAAACAAAGGTGAGGCAGTCCCTAGTGGACTGATAACCTATACATCGATTTTAAACATGGTGTAGACCTCTAGGTTTCTTAACGGGGCAGTGAAAGGTAAGTACGTTCAGACCAAGAACTTTTGCAGTGATGGTGAAAGTTAAAATAAATCAACGGAAATTGCTGTTACTGCCATCGTTAAATGCCCAACGTGCAATGCATGCCAAACCAGTTTTCGTAAATACATATAAAGGAGTGGTAAGCTAGCTAAGGGGTATTACTGTAGACGGATAGCTAGCCAGCTAGCTGGTGTGTTTTCTCTATAAATCACGAATAAAACAAACGGATATTCGACCCCCTGCGTTCAGTATGTTTTTTCGTTTCAGTATCGTCGCTGCACCCCCGATTTTGATGGACTTCTTATTCAAAATAACTGTCTGCTTATAAACATAGCAACTGTAAAATGAACAAATGGGGTCTTTGTTTTTGGGATATGTAGAAAACAGACGCATTAATCTCGCACATGGAAAGCGTTCACATAAGCAACGATAGCCTCTTCCACAATCATATCGATTATAGTTGACGCAGATACAGGTCATTAAAAAACAGCGAAGTACTGTACCTCGATTTGTCTGCAGATCACGGAATGTGAACGGTTAACTGTAAAAATGACAGATTTCCCATCCATCAGATCCTAAAGTGGTCTCATTTTTTCAGGCGGATCGTAAGCCATAGATGACTTATGGTTGGTTCTGTGTATCTCAAGAAAAACAAGGAGTAAAAAAAATGCGTAGATGCTGAATGATGTCGGGGTGTCTTATTATTTTTTTCCTGTTGCTGAGAGGTTTAGATGAGAAAGGCAGCCATTTCCATTAAACATTAATCGGACAGGCGGCGCCAGTGCGCAGGCGCGTTCATCCAGCCAGGGCTCGCGGCGACGCCAGAACGAGACTGGCAGCTGGAAGCGGCCGTTAAAATGGCACCGGTCGGCGCGCGCTGGGCGCACGGTTTTTGGGTGCAGTTCAGATTGATGTCGCTCAACTTAAATCGAGTTTTAATATTTAGACATTTTTCAGCTTTCCGTCTATAAGAAAAAAAAATAATGATGTCGCGGTATTTCCCTTAAGGTTAAGAAAACCACAAATATCCCTCGAAGCTCGTAAAGTCAACGTACAGACGGCGCTGTCGGGGCCCGATTTAGAAATGTTTGATTGTTTTGTCGATTAACCCGCTGTCGTCTGTCATACGCGATAAAATATTTACTGGCACAAGAAATCAGATGGGCTCAGCCTTCGTCGATGTCCCTTGTGTGTTTGTGAACCACGGAGTTGATGAAAATTTTTTGATCATTTGCATAAATCGCCGTTTCTAACGATTATGTTGTTAGTCTTTTTCAAGCTGTTGTGACTACCCTCACCTTAAAAAAAAAAAAAAAAAAAAACTAAAAACGTTATTCCGGCCATCAGATATCCTGCTAAATAAGTTTTGAGTGTAATACTACATTTTACAAATAAAAATGTAAACAAATCTTGTATTTCGCTGGGGTGGACATTTTTTATTACTGGAAACAGCATAAAAACAGTACACCATTCATGGGATGATTCTCTGTTTCGATTTAAGACAAAACAGGGAAGAGTTTTACAGTTTTTTTTTTGTAAATTACACCGGGACCACTATATCTAAATCAGTCTTGGTATTCTTTAGAAATCAATAAAAATAAAATCTAAGAAATCTTACAAACAGATAAGAAATGTAGCTATGCAAAAAGGCCCCTTTAAAAAAAAAAAAAACTGAAAAACCCACCAGTAAGTCTAAATGGCAAACTATGCTTGTGTTGGTGTACTTGGTTATAGGAATCCAACTGCTGATATTCTGTACATAACTGATACTTCTCTTAAGATTTTTATCATCTATTAACAAAGATGAAAGAGGAGAAAAGGGGTTTTGGTGGAGAATCAACTGGGAACAATCAATACACCTGATGTGAATGTAAAAAGAGGTTGCTCAACCAAAAAACAACTGTGTAGAAGCACTGTAATATTAAAAAATAATCTAAAACATACTCAGAAATAACTTTGGAGCCAATGCAAGACAAACAGCATCCATAATTGCCCGTATCTTCTGCTCTGATACTCTTGCTACAAGACCTTGTATCTTCCTTTGCTGGTCGGC
The DNA here is from genome assembly GCA_026781065.1 of Mormyrops boulengeri. NCBI lineage: Eukaryota > Metazoa > Chordata > Actinopteri > Osteoglossiformes > Mormyridae > Mormyrops > Mormyrops boulengeri. Next base: position 1,127,649 of record JAODLD010000070.1, on the reverse strand, counting down.
TGGTAGGAGTTTTGCTGAAATAAATGAAAATAAGCATTAATGGGGAACAGGGGCAGTCAAACAGTTTCTTTAAGTAGGATTAGAATGTATTTTGTTTAGATATTATTCTGGTGTAGTAAGACTTACCAATCGGATGAGCTCCTCTTTAATAAGTCTGGTGATTTCGGCCTTTGCCTTCTGTACAGCCAGTTCATTGGCACCTAACAAGCAGAACATTTTTGGCACAAGTAGTTAGATATGTTAAAAACATGGACACAACACACTGACCAGAATATTCAAAAATCTGTGATTAGCAGTAAACGTCTTTCAGGGACTCACTCTCAATGGCCAGGTAGATCTTGCGTTCTCCCTCCTTAGGTTCTTTGCCAGGTGGGAAGTAGGTCCCTCTGATGGTAATGGCTGCCTCTGAATACTCTCCAATCCTCTGCAGGGCCTCTTTGGAGGTGACCTTCCACCTGGCTGTCTGCACAAGAAACCAGACACCACAAGGGCTCAACCCCATATTCACAAAGGACCAGTGAACAAAGAAATATTATGAGGGACTTCTTTCCTGCGGTAGATTATGCATGCCACTCAAACACGTAGTTTGAGAACTGCTCCAAAGGATAAAAGCATGCAATTTAGATGACAAGAGAAAGAAAAAGCAAATTTTGGAAGAAAGTGATCAAGGAAGAACTTGACCTGATATTCTACAGAGGCTGAGCACAAGTTGGCCGACATCCTCGCTGTTGGTCAGCCGAGTTAACTTTTAAGCAGAGAGCCTCACCTGTGGAAAGTCATTGATCTCCAGCTCTTCTTCATATCGTTTGATGGTTTCGGTCTGTTCGGCAATCTGCCTTTCCTCCTCCATCTTCTCCACTGGAATGTAGTTGAGCTTAGCATTGATCTTCTCTGCCAGCTGCTCTGCGATAGTTTTAGCCGAAACGGAGGGAGCCATGATGGTCCCTCCACGAAGAATGGCATTGGTAGCCTGCTGCATCACATCCTGCCAGGAACACACACATCAGTATGATCATCCAGCCACTGCATCTACACAGGAACTAGACATCTTTCATAGCCTTTGTACCACAATCTCGAGTCACCTGAGCTTCAGCGCCCAAGTTCTTTTGAGCATTGATCTTGATCGCCAGCTTCTTAGCAAGCTCCAGCTTCTGGATGTTTCCTGCAGATGGCGTGGCAATTCCAGCCAGAAGGCTTGCCGCGGCTGTTGCTCCAGCTGTACCCCCGCCACCTCCTCCGCCACCCCCTCCTGGAGCGGACAGGTCTTTCACGCGCTTCTTGGAGTTGAACATGCTTTCAATCTGCTCATCAATCTGTAACAAAAAATAAACTCACGATAATACACAAGAGATGGCTAAGTGCATGTGACTGTATCTTAACTATGAACCCTTAAAGAATTTTTTTTAGTCTTTAGCAGCTGCACCAGAACCATAAGCCTGATAAGATGCCAAAAGCCTTACATCCAGTGCCGTGTCTTCATCATCAGAGTCTTGCAGACCCAGAGCAGCTTTCTGCAACTTCTTTCTCTCATTGGCTAGGGCATGCTCCGTTTCGTCGAATTTGAACCCCTTCCCAGAAAATCCGCTGCTGCTTTTGATGCTCTTGCCCTCCTAAGAAATAATCACAGAGGAAGGGTGTCAGATTGCTTTATGCAAGACAGCATGGTTGGATAACTGATCTCATAACCTGGAATAATGGCAACTGCCTTTGTTGATTCACACTGCAAAGGAAAAGAGTGGTTGGGGCATTCGGTGAAATTAGTATGTAGCGAGGGGGTTAAATGGAACAAAGGAGCTGAATAAATTGTCTAATTCATGCTAAATCAAGACCCAAATGAAGAACAAATCCACCCATTTCAGTGTTTTGAGTGTCGTCCTCTTACGGCTTTCTGCTGATCTCTGAAGGTCAACCACAGCTGTTCCAGATCAGGGGGCACGGTGGATCCAGAAAGCTCCAGAGCTTTAATGATGTCCCCAGCATACCGGACCTGCTCCTCTGTGATGAACGTGTATGCGTACCCCTGAACAAAATACAATAATCTTCATTTTTACAGCACTTGTTCAGTGCTCTGATCTGAGACACAAAGGAACATGGGAATGCAAGGTACAATATGCAGCATGGATAGCAGGCCAGTCCTCCCAGGCTATAGTCATGTACAACTTATAGTTGAAACTAACATAGTACATATACTCTATGTTTTGTCTATAAAGAGCCATGACTGATTACAGGACCCTGAGTACTAAGACATCAAAAAGGAGTCTTAATGACCAAAACCTGTGGCCATTGTGATCTGACACACCAGGACCCTGATCTAGAATACCAGGCTCTGCACTCACTTTGTTCCCTGCTCTACCAGTCCGTCCAGCTCGGTGTACATAGTCCTCATAGTGGTTAGGGCAGTTGTAGTTGACCACCAAGATAAGCTGCTTGACATCCAGGCCTCGAGCTGCCACAGATGTGGCCACCATCAGCCGACATGCCCCATTTTTGAAGTCATTGATGATACTGTCCCTGTCATACTGGTCGATTCCTGAGAAACAAAGCAAGAGTCGGCTTCATCACACACCATTTTCTCTTTTACAACAATTTACACGTTGGCCTTTGGCAAAAATAATAGAATCTACCAAGCAGGAAAAAAATAAATAAAAATCACCAAGCTATGGCTTAGTAGTCAGCAGCATAGTGGATTACGAACTGGATTTCTGTTAAGCAATTAGCACGGAATTAATAACGGCAGAGCAGTATTCCCACAATATACTAGTGGATTATTAGCGGCTTTGGATTAAAAGGGTCCACTAATTAAAATATAGTTGCTAGAGCCTGTGGATCACATCACTGGGATGAAGTGACGGAGAGACCTGACCTCCATGGAGAGACATGCAGGGGTATGAGGCCTTCATCAGGTCTTTGAGCAGAGCATCTGCATGCTCCTGCTTGTCCACAAAGATGATGACTGAGCCCTTCTCCTGGTAGTGGCCAAGGATCTCAAGCAGCTTCAGAAACTTGTTCTCCTCCTCAATCACAATCTAGGTAAGGCAGGACATACACTTAGGAAACTTCAACATTCAAACGTTCAAGGATTCACTTTCAGAATCACTGGCATGAAAAAACCTCCACAGCCCAACAAATATTGCACATTCCTACATTGGACAGAACCAGTGTTCCCTTAGAAACCTTACCACATGCTGTTCAACGTCGGAGCACACAACACTGCGGCCCCCGACTTGCACCTCGATGGGTTTGGCCAGGATCCTACGAGCGAGGGCCTCCATAGCTCGGGGGAACGTGGCGGAGAACATGACAGTCTGCCTGTCGGGTCGGATGTTGTCAACGATGCGCATCACCTGGAAACGATAGAGACACCCTGTCAAACATGTTCTCTAGGACGGTAATTCACACGGCAAAAGTGCCTTTGATGAAAACATTCAGCTTTTTAGAGTTACAGTACCCTAAATGACTGGTGCACACGAAGGCTCTCGTGAATGTCAGGACTGCTTCTAATTGCGCTCTTCCATTGCATTAGCTAACATACATTTGGCAGTAAAAATTTGGTACTTTCCACTGATTTCCATTCAGGTACCAGTACCAAACCAGCTGGGATAATTTTTGGTACTTTGGAGTGGGACTTGCAAAAATGTTTATTGTTGACTGGCTTTGCAAATATCCTGCCTTGCGAAAACAAAATACATCTGCTATCCTGAAGAAGCACAGCTACGAACTCAGAAAACAAACAATAAAGAAAGAAGAAAAAACAAAGTACTAACGACGCATTTACTGAGAAATGAAGAATGCCAAGCTTTTATTGTGGTTTGGTCAGAATAACAGATTCAAGATGATGTGGATGGCACAATAAGAAAGAAGAAATTATGGGCTGCAGGATATTGGAAAAAATTTGAATATCACAATGTGATTTTATTGCAGTAACTACTAGGATATTTATAAAGCAAAGAAGGAGTTTAGAATAAATAAATTTCTCGCAAACCCATTTAGAAATTATTTAAACAGCAAGGGTGAAAATGATTACATTGTCTCGGAGAACGCATGCAGCGCTCATGCAAAAGCAGCGAAGCTAAACTTTTAACTGATTTTTTCACACATAAACTAGATAATCTTGAAAAGAAACCATCATTAAAACTGAAACACTTGCTAAATTTTGTTTCCTATGACAGAATAAAAATGCTTTAGCGAAACTTAAACATCGCTACGCTATAATGTCTGGCCAGTAAGAAAACTCAGCTGACTATCTCAGTTTTTGTGATGCAAGAATTGCATGTGCATAACATGCGATGCTGGTATTAATATCACCCAACCGTATAATATACTACAGCCATTTTTCAAATTCGACACAAAACATCCTGCCTCGTCTTGTGATTGTCATTCAGCGCTGCTATCAGTTTTTACCCCAATGGAAAACCAATACAAGTGGTACTGCACTTATGGTACTTTTTTGAAGTACCGAAAGAATGGTACCCGTTGCAGTGGAAAAGCACCCCAATGAGGAATTGTGAGCAAGGAGGACAGTACCCACCTGTGGTTCGAACCCCATGTCAAACATTCTGTCCGCTTCATCCAGAACCACGTATGTGACTCTGCGAAGGTTTGTCACTCGACCTAGACATCCAGGCACAGAATCAGATAGTCATTAATCTTCTGGAAGAGTAGAAAGTTCATATACAGTCACAAACAGTCAACAGGCATTTTACAGCTATTTGTACTAGCTCATCCATCTTCCATACACAAAGCCTATAACATTTTCTCTCAGTATCCTTTAAGGTTTATGTATTGTGGCCTTATTGCTTTTCTCATCTTGCGTACCATCTCAGAGGCACGGAGAACCTGTAAAAGTCAGAAAACAGCCATATCACATTAAACAAAAAGTGAGATGGGGCCACATCAATCATTTTCTGACCGCCTTTTCACCTACAAGAAAAACATAAAGATTACCACGCATGTGTGGAAGGAAATTAACCAAGAGATCCAGCTAACACCTGGTAAGCAGCCTTACGTAAAGCTTAAAACTACTGCCTAACCAAATAATCTAAACCACTAAATCTTACAACCACCGCGGAAGTACTCTGATCAAATTAAATGTCCAGATCTTATGCATACTTCTCTAAAAACTTGTGTTTGAGTGCAACATACAGGTGAGCTTCCTTACATGTGCAGTGCTGAGACACAGGTGACTTACGCCTCTAAAGATGGCCACTAGGGGGAAGCAATGTTCATTCTCCACCTACCTTTGGTGGATTAAATCTTCAGGAACACTTCCAATAGTCTTGAGGGTGTTCCCCAAAGTGGTCAAATAACGTCAACAGTTTAGTAAGCAGTAGTCAATTGACTCACAGATAAAGTTCCATGCAGTGCATGACAATTTAATTAATTCTAATTTAAGCTGTAGTAGCCATTTAGTTCATCTATTCAGAGTTTGAGGCTCTTTAAGAATAAAAGACCTAAAAGTCTCGTCAAATAACTTCTTACTGGCCGCTCAAGTCGCTTAATCTTAGTCCAAGGGCGGCCTTTTGTTTTCCAGCATCTACACGGTGTCCTTGAAATCCATATGTGTATTGACTAAAAACGTTTAAAAAACCGACGACGAACAAACATACAGTGCGACAAGAGGCCATCTTAAGCATCGAGTTGTCGAATTAGCCTTTTTCCATATTCCAAACCGTTCTGGCTTAACTATTGATGTTTAATTGAAACACATGCAAATAAGCAAATATTTTATGTATATATAAAAATCTTTAGAGTTAAAAGGCACGATGCAAGCATCCATAAAACGCCAAAAAAATATTTAGATGAGTGCAGCATTAGTGAGAATTTTTTTTTTTTTTATAATTTCTTACTAAAGAAATGCAATTCCATGTTCTTTTTAGATCTACCTATTAGATTCTTCTTATTAGAATTAAATAAAAATAGATTCTCTGTGCCCTTTCTCTTGCTGAAGTGGGAAGAACTGTCCTTTAAGTCATTGCTCACGCCATTTGAGGCTTTGGGACACTTAATGCACATCACTGCCAACACTCTGTTCTGAATTCCAAGTAAAACTTGAAAGGACACCCATGCAGATACGGAAACGCGAGCCCTCAGAGCGCCCTACCAACGGTCACACTTTAGGCGGACCAGATTACAACAGCAGGAGTCCAGGTAAACAGCTGTATACATCACCACACTCGGCTGACTTCCAGGTGTACTTTTGGTCTCATTTTTGAATTACTCACATGAAAATGTGATCGATGGACAGATATTTGGAGAGCCACTGTGGCCGTCTGAATAGATACTACAGCTTTAACACCCGTCCGGACAACTTAGAAGAGAATTCCTTAATTTCCTTCTTACGAAGTCTGAAAATGTTACTGCGCAGTCGTCTACGTTTCACACTTACCGCTATTTGCGCCTAACATGTCAATCATCCGCCCTGGTGTGCACACAATGATCTCGGCTCCTCGCTTTAGCTCGGCAATCTAAACCCCCAACATGGAAGGAAGAGAAACATGAGATCGGGGAAGTCGTGCACACAGCCAATTCTAAACTGGAATTATTCGTTAAATTTTACAGTGTGAAAGCTTCATCGATTAAATGACTGGCAGCTATGTGCTTGAACCACAGTGCTACTGAAAAAAAGATTACGTGAAGGCAAAGATGCTGTACCATAGAGTTAGAGGCACCACTGCAACATACCCAGCTACTTAACTGGATTATGAACAAGAAGAAAACTGCAGTGGGTGCTCGCCTATTGTATTAGACCTGCTTGTATTATAATCTGACCCTATTCTGTGTATTGGATTGCTCATTTCACTTGCCCTTTTGTTTTGTCACTTGGTTTCGTTTTGACCTCGGACTGCGCTGGGCTATGATTTCACCTGTTCCCTCTGGTGTGAGTAGAAGGTGGCACCCATTTTTTTTTGTGTGTTTGTGTCCCCACCTTAGACGGGGTCGTAACATAAGTGTCTGCTAAGTGGTTCCGTTTAAGCATTACGTCAATACTTTAAATCAGTAACACTTGTCATTGCTTAGGATCAGTAAAAAACCATGGGAATTTCAATGGGTTGGCTGACGAGGTCTCTGGTACCTGCTCACTAATCCCGGTGCCTCCGTAGACGCAGACCACTCTCAGGCCCAGAGGTTTGGAGAATTTCTTGCACTCCTTGGTGATCTGCAGAGCCAGCTCTCTGGTGGGGGTCATGATCACAGCTGTGGCGAGAAGTGAAGCATTACTTTAATGGCCCCTTCGTCTGGATAATTGCCACTTTTAGCAGGAAGCATCTCAACTTTTTAAACACAGAGCTTTGTTCAGGGATGCCTCGGGTAACCAGCAGTAGCACACAACGAAATCTAATAGAAAGAACGCTGTAATCAGATCAGGCACAAAGGTACCACATTGGTGAAGGACATATTCCAATCGTAGATATGCTGTAGTACCCAGGACAAAGAAATTAATATGACCAAAACATCCAGATAGTGGTCATTACTCATCCACCCTGATGTAAAGGGGCCCCTGGCAAAGAGCCTCACCTATGGGACCTTCGGACTCCTCCAGGGGCCTCTGGTCCAGGATGTGACGAAACATGGGCAGGAGGAAGGCGATGGTCTTCCCGCTGCCCGTCTTGGCAATGCCGATCAGGTCCCGGCCGGACATGATGGCCGGGATGGCCTGGGCCTGGATGGGCGTCGGTTTTTCGTAGTTGTGCCTGTCAGGGGAGTGGCAGCCATTACAATCTGGGTAGGTGGGAGAGACGCCAGAAAAGTCACCCGTTCAAGCACCACGAGTTCCAGATTTTATCAAACTGAAGCGCAAACCATAAGCATGAAACAGGTCCTGTTGGATAAAAGCATCATCAGACAAAAGTTAAATAGCAGTTATGTGTGCTGGTGACCTGCACTTGCTCTGGAAATGCTCATATCACATAAATAAGCACACATTTGCTACGGGAGGCATTTGGCAAATGTCACTGGTAATTACGGTCAGCAGGAAGTCTGCCCGATTGGCTGCGGCACTCACTTTTTAAGCGCAGATAAAATCTTCATGGAGATGCCACACTGCACCCACGTCTTGATAGGTTTGGGACAACCTTTGCCCTTAACTGTGATCCCCTCCAGCTCCAACCTGTACACATTTACCTCTGTGGCATAAAAAAAAAAAAAGATACAAAATAGATTAAGACAATATATTTGAACTCCAGGCGTTTTCCTCAAAGGAACAAAGAAGTCTAAACCTAAAACATGTCCTTAAACCTGTGTCTGTTTCATGTATTAACTCTAAACGAATGATAACTTCAGATGCACTCTAAAGGTTGCATTACTCAGCAAATTAGGCAGTAACTATTCAATATATAGGCTGTGGATTGGTGAGTGATAACCATCAGGTGACACGTCCCAGGAGTACATCCTTCAAGCAAATGGGTTCAGCTCCTTTGTGACCAGGTCCAAGCAGAACAAACAGGAACACAGTAAAACGACATGCTGCATGGACAACATGAAAAGACAGCCATCATTACCATACCTTCTTGCGTCATCTTGGCCAGGTCTGGCACCTCAACGTAGAAGTTCTTGCGGTAGGGTTCATACTCGATCTTCTGATGGTCTACTGGCTCCAGAACCTTCCTCTGCTTGGTCTGATAGCCCGTCAGAGCTGTCTGCAGATCAACCTCCTCTTCTTCAGAAGAGTACTGGACACAGGTGAAGATAACCGAAGAACTAATTAAAGACGCACGGTATTAACACATAATGACATAAACTAAATAAAGAGTTGGTCACAAACACTTCAACAATCAAAATAAAAATACCTCCATGGCATCTTGGTCATTCTCCATCAGCTCTCCCTTCTTCTTGGTGGTGTTTGGCGCTTTCTTGGTGGTGACCACCGTCAACACCTTGGTCACCGTCATGCCTCCCTTCTGTTTAAGAGAACAAGGAGATGAGAGTTTTACTGCTTGAGCGTCACATCATGGTACATAAAACAGCTGGAATCACGAAGGGGCACTCACCTTGTCATTGGCTCCCTTCATGGTACCCATGTTGAACTTCTTCACCTCCTCCTTCACCTCCTCCATGTAGGCATCCAGGGGGTCAAGCTCTTCTTCTTCTGGCACCTCCATGGGCACGGCTACTTCCACGCTCTTCTCTTGCTCCTCTTCTTGCTCTACAGGAGCTGAAGCTTCCTCGTCGTCATCTAGGAAAATTCCAGCACAATTAGGTCCTCGGGTTTAATGAGATCTTTTGGCAAAATGTCTATCATCACCGTCAGACAGAAACGGCACACATCCACTTTTTGATGATTGTGACTTGTCACTATAGATGGAATACTCCCAATCTTGTCTGTTTACTGATAGCGTTTGACATCTAATTGACCAATAAAGAGTTTCTACGCATTTATGTTTGCACTTATTAACATTTGCACTCATGATGGTCATTTGTATGCATTGCTTTATATCACTAATTGCAAAAACTTAACGTTGATAGCCAGATAGCTAGCTAACTAACATCATCGTTAATTGCAAAAAAAGAGAGATTACTTTGCATCTTGTTGACATTGACAAATCTTTCTTTTCTTATCTAAAACCCTGGGTTCCTTTAAATCAGAGGTAAATAAGATTTTAACAACTCTGAGCTATTAGTTAAGTTCTCCCCAAACAAGCTTCATGGGCCGAATGGCCTCCTCTTGTTTATAAATTTCTTATGTTCTTAAAAATTTACCTCACTGACCATTCACGCAAGTCCCTTTAAAACTGTTCACTGACGGCTGTGTGAAGACGGGCTTCTAATTGTGGCACTAAGGAGTCTCATTACATTGTTCTATGTTTATTTTGTAAAGCTGTTTCTGAGTAGATGTGTTTTTTTCCATGTCCCTGCCATTATGGAATATTCAAAATACATGTTTTTTTTTCCCTGGAAAGCAACAATAAGCAATGACAAAGTTCCAAAGCACAGCAAAATGAAGTGGAATTGATCCAGTCCAGAATTGGAGAAACAGGGTGCAGATAACATGGGTTTGTAAAGGGGCTGACATCCACTTTACACCCTACTCTGGGACAAAATCTGGACCAACAGCCCTGACTGAGTAGGTGACTCCTCAAAATAGAAGAACAAACAGTGGATTTGTGGTGCTCATCTCCCACGACCTCTCAAAACGGAGAAGGAAGCTGTTCCCCAGAACTTTGGGATTCTAGAAAACAACTTTGCGGTTCTTATCCTCTACAGTAATCCTCCATCAATCAGGCTGGTCTAAATTTCAAACTGTTACAGATGGTAATGACCAAGTGAAATATGGATGGACTTTCCAAAACATACAAGAGAAAGGTCTAAGTGCTAGATGTCGCCCTCACCGTCGTCATCTTCCAGACTCCACTTCTTGCCCTGCTTCATCTCCTCCAGCTCCTTCTTCAGCTCCCCGATGTTTTCCATCGCCTTCTTCCGCTGCTCCTCCCTCCACTTCTCCACCCGCTCCTTCCTCTTCCTCATCTCCTCCTCCAGCTTGTTCTGGTCAAAGTCTTGCTACAGGAAACAGAGAACACAAACTGCTTTCTTCTGCCACCTTTTCCTGGCGGTAACAATATGTTCATCCACACCTGCTGTCTGCCATTAAGCATCTACCTCCTCTGAAGAGTACAGGTCGATCAAGGACCCCGCATATTGCATACTGCGTAGCAAGTCGCCGCTAGCGACCTGACACACAAAGGCATGGAACAGCAAGACAGTGCGTTTCAGACAGATGTAGCCAGTTATCGCATTTTTCCCCACTAAAGGAAAGGCAAACTGTCACATTTCTGCTTTGTTCTGAGTCGCAGACACAGGGTGTTTCTTAATACTAAGAACGCAAAGATCGTACTTGTGGTCCTGGCAAGAACGGTCTTGCTAACTTGCCTTCCAAGAACGAGCTTGGGGCTCAGTGCATTATGGGATTGGTCTCGTTCAGCAAGGATACAACCGATGTATCCTTGATATTTGGGGCAGGGCAAGAACAACATCTGGGGATTTCTACAGACCTCTGTACTTCTGTTCTTGGGTACTGGAACTGGTCTTTGGCAACGGAAGATGATGTAAAACAAGTACACAAGTACGCATATTGAGAAACACCCATGTGTTCAGCAGGGGTCCTTTATAAACGACATGCCCACCACGATGGGGTATCAGATTATTTAAAGGGGAAGGTGCCCTAGTGGTACTCACATCCTCGACTTTTTCTTCCTCTTTCTCCTCTTTTATTTTCTTCTTCTCTGCCACTTGCTCTGTGTTGTCTGACTTCTCCTTACTTTTTGATCTGTCCCAGAAACAAAAACAATATACGTTAATATAAATTATATATACATATAAAATTAGTGCAAACAAAACAGTGTAAACAATATTTGTAAAGCTTATTCATTTCAATCCCATATACCGCATTTTCACAACATTACATCGTCTCAAACCGCTTTAGAGAATGACCGCCCGGGGCCCAGAGGGGGAGCCCATCCTCCAGGGGCCGACAGGGGATGTCGAATAAGATTGTAAAATCCTAATGCTTACCATCATTTACTTACCAAATACCTGCAACAGACAAGCTAGAAACATTATGTCTCAGGAGATCCCCAGCTATATTAAATTGCTCAGAGAGACACACGTGCACTATTTATAAAACCCATCAGATTACGGGGAAGTCAAACATCTTACCTGTTGTCACTCTTCCTGCTCCGACTGGGGGTTGCAGACCGTGACCTACGACCACGGCCCCTGCTGGGAGATCGCCTGCGATCACGACTTCGAGACCGCCGCCTCTCTCGGCTCCTGGAGCGCCTGGAACAGAGAAACAGCATTCCTGGTTATCTGCATTAAGTTTAATGATTAAGAATTGGGGTTAAGCGAAATCCTGATGCTTCGCCAAACTTCTTTAACAAGGATTACTTCTACATCCCCCATTCCCTCTTTTGGATGGCTTACCTAGGACGCTTCCTGTCCCTGGAGCGTGAGCGGCGCCGGTCCCTGCTCCGGGACCGATCCCGGCGACTTCGGTCCCGATCGCGGTTGCGAGAGCCGCCGCGGTCATCACGCTTGGATCGCTTGTCCGGAGAGCGGCTTTTCGATCGGCTTCCGGAGCGGCCCCGCGAGGCTGACCGTTTCCGGTAATGCCTGAAAAAGAGGGACTGCACTTTTATGCCGGTTACACAAAACGATCTGGCATCTGACGAACGTGAAATCGGTTTAAAATAACAGTTTTAGAGTAGTGAATTTTGACAGACTGTTAGGTGCCGCATAGACAAAGCGTTGTTTTTAAAAATCAAAATGCAGACTATGTAAAAAGCTTATTGAGTTAAATGCTCCATGTAAATCAAGTCATTGGACTATGTTTACTAAATTATAAAACTTATCTGTTTACATAAGTGTACCACATGTAAACACTGATGTATCTGCATTGTGTTATGTTTCCATTGCATTATAAGACGTATGATGCAGCCCAAAGCGCGATGCCCTATATTGGCGGCATTTATGCCATCACGGGTTTTTCCCCTAACAGAACAAGGAACAATCACTTCAGTTTCTGCTCCAACTGCATCACAATCCCCGAAGAAGTAAAATCAGACGTGTACAGAAGTACCAGGTTAACGTAACCCAAACCTAGAGAAAGGGGAGCGCACACGTCCAATGTGTGGAAACACACTATTCGTTAGCAAGCCCGCTAGTTTTATAACGCGATTAGCATGTTTACAACTCGACAAACGTATATGGCGATATTACTGACAACTTCGTTCATTCATATAGCGGTAATTTAGACCGCTACCAATGAGACTTTCCTCCATGCGTGGCCTAAATAAAGTCTTATCTAAAAGCTAACCAATTAGCTTCTCAAAAACAGCAAAAGAACTGCGGCTAATTTCCCCCACTAGATTATAATCCACCCAACTCACCTCGATTCCCGTCCCATGTTTGTTCTGTATTCTCAAAGAGATCCCGTGTTTTGTTTTTATTGCGCTTACTTGTAGCGATTATTATGTATTTTAGATGCAATGTGGGATGCGTACGACGTAATAAGGAGGCGACCTTCCGACCTTCGTTGTCGGCCTTCGTTATTACAGCGCCTCTGGTGGTGGGAGGCCGAAAATACGAAACTTTTTTATACTCTTTCATATTGTCATATTAGGCTGGCTATATTCAAGATTCAAGAGGTTTATTCGTCACATACAGTACAACTTGGAGTGAAATGTATCTCGGAGTCACCCTATTTGGCTGTGCAAAAATAGAAGAAAAAAAGTAAAACGTAAAGTAGGAGTAAAAAAAAGAAAATTACAATATATAAATACAATCTATCAAAACAAATATACAATCTAAAATATAGTGCAATGGCGAGATGAAGACTAAAGTTATTTGTGAAGTATATGTGAATTCCAGTGCAAACATACATAAGTGTACAGAAGGAACAGAATTAGTTTGTATTGAGAAGCCTTATGGCCTGGGGGAAAAAACTCTTCCTGAGTCTCTCTGTCCTGGACATTAGGCTACGGAACCGTCTGCCTGAGTTCAGCATGCAGAACAGACAGTTTGTGGAGTGTAAGGAATCCTTAATTATCTTAGTTCCTCTGGACCTGCAGCGTTTTTTTTTGTAGGTGTCCAGCACGAAGGGCAGAGGAGATCTGACACAGCACTCGGCCGCCCTGATCACCTTATGCAGGGCATTGCGGTCCTTTTCAGAACAGTTCCCAAACCATGCCGTAATGTTCATGGTCAAGATGCTCTCCACAGCAGCTGAGTAGATCACTGGAGTGACCCTAAATCTCCTCAGCTGCCTCAGGTGGTACAGCTGCTTTCTCGCCCTGGTGACCAGACTGCTGACATGCGAGTGCCAAGTGAGGTCCTCAGTGAGCAGAACCCCAAGGTACTTGATGTTATCAACCCTCTCCACTGGAACACTGTTGATCTGGAGGGGTGAAAATGAGCCCTGCTTCTTCTTGCTGTAGTCCACTATCAGCTCTTTAGTTTTGCTGACATTCAGACTGAGGCAGTTGGACCTACACCATACCGTCAGGTTCTCCACCTCCCTCAAGTAGGCTGACTCATCGTTGTTGGTGATGAGTCCAATTACCAATTGCCGACAAAATAAACCATTATAAATAAATATACCCCTCCCACCATCCAGGGTGAGGCTATCGCTTAGGGCAAATGGCAGGGAAACGCCCTTGACAAAAGGCCAGTTCATTACAGGGCAAACATATATACATTGACATGTAGTCATAATAACAGCTTCACAAGATCATGTGCCACATCTTGTTTAAAGTCCATCTAAACACAGCTATACCTCTTAGATCACAGCTAGATGCTGTTGGGAGTTGACCACCCTCACCCTTTAGCTCAAAGAGATACTTCTACAAGAATGTGAGAATGTTATTATTATGAGTGATGAGTGATTTATAGATTTACACACCCCAGTGTTTTCTGAAGCAGAATAAATGTTGTTTTCATCTGGAAGGTAATTCATTTTCTATGTCACCATGGGTCATTTTCTATAGACAGACACTTTATCACTGGGCCCAATATGGCTGACAAGGTGTTAGGAATCCAGTCTTCGTCATGTTATTCTGTCATTTATTTAGCTGCCAGTAAGGTGTGATTGTGCAAGTCTGTGACCACGAGATGAACTGGAATCTCATCTACTGCGAATCCCTTCATCAGACGTGTTGCTTCCTACAGGCCCGGTGCCCACCAATCAGCTGGTATCCCATAGATATAATACAAAATGTTCTTAGCACATCAGGGCCCTGTATTGGTTGTTGGTTCAAATCCCAAGGTCAGCAAAATGATTTCGTTAAGTCTTTCAGCAAAGTCCGTCATAGCCAAATGCTCCAGTGAATGTCTGACCCTGCTTTCTCAAAAAAAGATGATTGTATGCTAGATTTAAAAAAAGAATTATGTAACTCAATGGTAACTTGGTACTAATGGAATTGAAATAGAAAGACTGAAGACTCGTGTGCGTTAATGATAGGGTTGTAATTATCCCCTCAATGCACTTTAACAGGGGTCAGTGAACAGCTCGTGCCACCTCCATTACAGAGTTGAGGGGAGGGGGTAACATCCATGTGTACTAACAGTCCATCAGGTTTGAGCATATCACTTCCAGAGTTGATCTCTTCCCACAGCCCAAACACATACAGCCCACGTGATCCAGCAGCAGGCCTGCCAAGCAACTGCCTCATGGCAGATTAGCTGTGTGTTGTAAGACTCCCACAGGTCACCATGGGACCTGACTGCATAAACTGTAATTAAAAACAGATGGATCAGTTATAATGTAGGTATGGTGCCCTGGTGCTGGTTGCTGGCTCACAGTTTGTTTATCTGATTTGATACAGCATCATTAGCAAACACTGCTCTCTCTGAAATGTGGCAAAACCGTAAATACCACTGACGACTACTCAGTAAATGCAGGAGATGGACAGACAGAAAAACACACACAGGTCACATGACAATTATATTTGTTGAAAAATGTACTCAGATCGCCAGTTTTGTGTACAATAAAATTTAATTCTAGGCAGTGATGATGTCCATTTGCATTAGTTAAAACCTCCAGGCATTCGACTGTACAAATCAGTTTGTTACAAACACACAGAGGGCTTAATTTCAGAGCTAGTATTTAATTTGTTACAATACACTAACTTTACAAAATGGTCTTTGTTTCACTTACAGTGTACAAACCATGACTGAAGAGGAAACAAAAGTTTGATTTTCAGGTGATTTGTTCTTGTTCTTTTAGAAATATGACATTGACAGAAATGGGGGGCGGGGACACCGAAAGGCCTCCCAAATCATCAAGGGCGTCACACTCCACCATTCAAACACAGCAATTAGATTCATCCTTAATGATTACAAACACGATTAACTGTTACACGAACAAGGTGGATTAAGCAGGACCTGAACGAGACCAAGAAACAAAGTCCTTTTCTGAACTTGCAAACAGTGTCGTAAAGAGGCGATCGAGATAACGATCCCAATCACTCCAGATTTTGTCGGAATTTGGTTTTTTTGTGGAAATAATGAGAGTATCTTTCCTGCAGTTTCAATTTTCCTCCTTGGGGCTTTATTGAAAAATAAACTGCAACAATGTTTTAATAAATCCATAACCCCCCCACCCCTCCCCAATCAGTGTCAGACACTCTGAATGACAACCACCCAAAATTAGAACATTCACAGCTAGCTCCTTCATTCAAATCGCAGACACTCGATAACCATCGAAGCGTTTTCAGACATTGGCCAGAAAGACTGACCCAAATCGGCTTTGAGATTACACTGCAAGACAACGGCCTTAACCAGGCCAATTTCCTAAAGATATCAAGCACTTTAAGATAAAAATAATATTTTAAAGCTGATCTTAGTGTGCAGACGGAACTTAAACATCTCTGCAGCGAACAGGCGGGCCGTCAAACACAATCAGACCTGTAGCAGACTAGACATCACACCCTCCTTAATGTTTAATAAAGCTGCACCCATTCAGACCTGACACCCGTTAGGTAAGAACAAACAGGCTCAGAAACCCCAACCCATTTCCGATTTAGCGCCATTTCACAGTAATACGTTTACGCTAAAATCAACACCTTACCAATATAATATAGGTTCTCTTCTCCCCCGATATACAACTTAACAAAGCATGATTAAAGGTCACGTCTTAAAGAGTCCGTGTTAAAAGAATTTACCCATATCCTATTATATTAAAATATTTTATATAGTGTCTGTTTAAACACAAATGGTTTACTGTAAAAACTGAATTCCTTTAAATGGTAATTACACAATTAAGTCCAGGAAAAAAAAACATAAATTAAAAGTAAACAAAAGTTTGAAGACGTCTTCAGAGACTCAAGTCCCAAAAGCAGAGAAATCTAGTCTGAAGAACAGCACAAACGCGTGAAATGACAGAATGCTGTTATTCCATGTTACTCAGCCAAGGTAGCCAGCTGAGATCAGCGGAGTCCTTGCTCGTCCTGCATTTGTAAATATTTGTTCGGCAACCAAAAGCATCCAATCGGCATTCTCGCAATCTAGAATTAAGAGGTGATTGAGGGGGTTCATTTTTAAAGGGCCGGAAGGTCATTTTTCACCCCACAGAAGCCCGGGATAGCTCCCTGCATCATCCCAAAGTGTCAACCCATCACGTTACGAAAAACAGATGGACTCCTTCTGACGAGATGGACGAGCACAACTCTCACCTCCACAGTCACCGTGCGAGTCAGATCTGATTGGAGCTGCCAGCTGTTAGTTTCTCCTCGACATTAATTAACAAAAGAAAAGAAAAAGAAAAAAAAAACGCTGAATTTAATTAAATCCACAAAAAAGGTCACGCGTCAGGAAAGGCAAGAGAGGCCCATCAACTGAGCCATTTATTGAAGATACTCGGAAGAAACCAGTCTCCTGGAGGGGCCGGCAGGTGTGGGTGGTTGTTTGCCATAGTCTCTCCGTCATCTGTTCATCTCTGGCTGTAGTGGAGCCTTGAACCCGGGACTCTACTTGCTGATCTGCTGCTGCAGGTGGAGCAGGTACTCGTAGTAAGACAGCGCAGACTCAGTCCGGTCCTCGACCATGTTTTGCATAAAGGTGGCTTTCAGTTGACTCTCCTCCCTGCAAGAGAAAAACGGCGTCACCCACTCCGCTGTCACCCCGTGTGTACACAGACGCACTCCATGGACTCTCCTGGTAGAGCTTGCGTCCTTCCGTGACGTGATTTGGGCGGCAGATAGCAGCCGAACGGCCTGCTCGACCTACCTGACAATGTGCAGGACAGGGAAGAAGGGCCTCTGCTCCCTGAGCCAGCCCACGAAGGCCCGGGTGCGGACCGACTCGGCAGTGTCCAACTCGGGGAGCTGGTTCTGAGGACGATGGAGACGGAGGAGGAGGCGTTGCTTAGCAACACAGGCGCAAAGTCGACATGGACGTAAATAAGGGCCGAAAACGGCAGATGGCGCGGCTTTACCATGTTCTGAGGCACAGCAGCGTAGCTTGGGACTCCCAGCACCTGAGAGAGGAAGCTGGGACTGCAGTTCCTGCCGATCCAGAGGAACATCACCTAGAAGTCCAGAAAGAACAAACCGGCAAGTAAACGAACAGGGAACACCACCCATCACGCGCAGGACGCCCCACTCAGCCCCCGGCAATCACACCCACCGAGCCGGCATCCATGAGGAAGGCTCCCTCCCGGTTCAGTTTCTCCACAGACAGCTGCAGCACCTTGGGCTGGGGGATGGTGCGCTCGTTGATGTTCAAGGCGCCCTGATGGGAAAGCAGAAAAAAAAAGAAAAAAAAAAGGGACCTGTCAGCAGGGGGCAGCCTCATGACATATTCAGCATGTCTGGTGAATGGAGGTGGAAAGTTCAGGTTCAGAAAGTACAAATCCAGACCAAGGTTTTGTTTCAACCAACCAGTTGAGTACTCTGTCACCAGAGGTGGGGACTCGAGTCACTGACTCGTGGGCTTGACTCAGATTCAAGTCATAAATTTAATAACTTGTGACTCAACTCGGCAAAACTAGTGGAAGCCCTGGACTCGACTTGGACTTGAGGGCAAACGACTCAAGACTTCTTGGAGCCGACTTAGACCCTATGACTCGAGAAGACTTGAGGTTATTGTTCCCCCTCCATAACGTCAATTTTATCATTTCAATGTATATTAATTCTCTGCTGTCTGCATTTCCACTTAGCTGAATGCGAGGTCTCCCAAGATAGTTTGTTGGAATGATGCATCACTCTATACATATACATGGACCTAAAAACTGTATGAGGACAACTGTGAATGGATACTTTCTTCAACTCCTCTCTGCCTATAAAGAACGCATTCATCGATGTTCTGTAGCAAAAGTTTTAATCACTAAAGGTAAAAAAATTGCCATAGATAGGGATTCAAGGTACATGACTCACAACTCAACTTGGACTCGAGGTACAAATTTGATGTCTTGTGACTTAACAGCAAAGATGATGGAAAAACTTGAGCAAACAACTCAAGACTTGAGTCACTCGCCAAGAATGACTTGTTCCCATCCCTGTCTGTCACTGTGACTCTTCATACTCAACTGGTTGGTCGAAACAAAACCATGGTCTGGATTTGTACTTTCTGGACTTGAACTGAACACCACTGCTGGCGGAAAGGTGCCCTGTCCCCATCACCTCACCTCATCAGT
Source organism: Mormyrops boulengeri (assembly GCA_026781065.1). NCBI lineage: Eukaryota > Metazoa > Chordata > Actinopteri > Osteoglossiformes > Mormyridae > Mormyrops > Mormyrops boulengeri. The sequence continues at coordinate 1,108,526 of JAODLD010000070.1, read as the reverse complement.
CAGATCGTCCACTCTGTAGAGAGCCGGGTGGATCATGAGCATGAGGTATGACAGCGGTTGGTACTTCAGCTGGAACATGGCGAACATGCGGTCGTCCAGCCGGGTGCTGGTGCCCGTCCGGAAGGCTCTCTGCAACCGAGAAGGCATTGCTTGAGGGCTGCAAGAGGAGAGTCGAGACAGACATAATCGCAGCCCGGTTTAGGGGAAGCGGGTACCTGCTTGAGCAGGGCCAGGATGTAGAGGGGGAAGAGGCGCAGGCAGCTGGGCGCCAGAAGGCCAGGCTGCTGGATGGTAAGCACCGAGGAGCGGTACGCCGACAACGAGTCCACAGCCGCGTTGGTCAGGGCATCGCGGGCGTCGCTCAGGCTGGCCGAGACAGAGCGGTCCACAGCTGGGGGCAGACATGGAACGGCACATGTCAGGAGGCTTTCCCGAGAACCAAGTTCAGAGAAACTGCACGGCCAAGCGTCCCTTTCCATTTCTAACAGTAACCAGCAGTGAACCGGCTCTCACCCATGCTAGCCAGCAATCCGGTGATAGCCTGGACGTCCGCTCCCGCAAAGATGTCCGCCATGGAGTTGACGACGGGAAGACACATGGTATGGACTCGAATCCTCCGCTCTCCTGGAAACAAGCACATGCGTGTAAGAGTCACATGCAAGTGACACACATCCCCCCCTGCAGATCGGCTCCTCTCTCTACCTTTGCTGGACGTGTAGAGAAGAGCAGCCTGGAAGGACACCGCCTGCAGGTCCATCAGGTTCTCCTCGATAGACATCTGCACGGCAAAGCCCGCATCCGGGTTCACGTTGGGCAGCGACAGTAGGTCGGTGGACCGCACAAAGAAGTTCCCATGGAAGGTGTGTATGGACAGGCCTTCGAGGAGGATTTGGACAGATTTAGGGTCAATGTTCTCAATACTGTAAAACTCATGCCTGTGGAGTTCTACAAATCCAAATTGCCACATCATTTGCAGAACCTCAAACAGAATAGGAATCTCATGGAGAAAACTACTCAAAGGTCGCTGCTGAAAATGAGCGGGAAGGTCCAGGTCGTCACCTTTGGTGCAACGTATCCTCATGACTGCCTCAAAGCCAATCTTCCTGGTGAGGTATCTCTTCAGGTCCTTCTGGAAACGCTCCACCTCAGCTAGATTGTGCTGATGGTGGTAGGAGGGGTAGTAGTAGACGCTTCCTGCGGAGTACCTGGATATGCAACCTGCAATGAACCAGAGGAGAAGGCCACGAGTCGAGCTGAGATTCACCAAAACCATGTGAGGGCGGAACCCCGACCAACCTGCCAAGGTGGATGGAGGAGGGGAGGACTAAGCTTACCCAGGGACGCCAAATCACAGTACTGCCCGCTCAGAAGGAACAGATCAACAGCCACTTGCTGTCCTGAACAGTCGAGTGCCAACTTCTTATAGAAATCGGTGGCAGGAGACAGATGCTGGATGTCCTGGTGAGAGGAACAGAGAAAACAGACCCACCAGTGTTAGCCTTCCACACACACTGTTCACAGGCAGCCTTAGCGATGAGGGACCTGCTAACGACTTCTGTATCAAACCAGCGAGCTAATCACACAGATAAACAACTGACAGCATCATAGGAATCTAATAAAATTTCATTAATAAAAGTGTCTATTCCAAAATAGATGCAGGGCGTTATGGTAACAGCTATTTTTAAGCTTTTAATCAACAGTACCATTTCACAATTACAAATTTCTACTCCGCAACACCCCCAGATACACACACAAGACTGGACCAGACCTTCAGAGATGCCCTTTGATTGGGGTCTTCCCTCGATTTAAGAGCCCCCACGCCGAGTGTGGGCAGCTGGGTCTGGAAGACGGACGCCCGGCCGCCGGTGGGGGACAGCAGCTTGAACGCGGCCTGCAGCGCCGGGCCCAGCGCCGACTGGGTCTCCATGGTCTTGTTGAACATCTGCGGCAGAGCCTTCAGCAGGTCCTGCACCAGCTGCGGGGGGGGGGGGGTGGCTTTGATCAGGAAGGCTGCCTCCTCCGGGACACACGCAGACGCGCAGGGGCAGGTGCAGACACGCACAACCGCTAACTCGTTAGCCAGAGCTTCATTAGAACTACAGAAACGGCGTAACTACAGAAACGGCGTAACTACAGAAGCGGTGAATTCTGTTTTCTGCCTAAGAGCCACCTGCCCTGCATTTCAAGACCAAGCACAATTTAGACAATCTTAAATCAAAACAACAAATCAGATAGATAGTTCTCCAAAGAACACGAGGCCACAATTATCTCAAGTAACGGGTTTATACAAGTTTTATTTTAAACATTTTTCATTGGTGTTAAAGGCAGAACACCATTCCCCTTTCTCTATACACACACACACACTTACCTCCTTGCAGTCACTGAGGTTGACTAAGAGGCTATCTGGTGTCGGTATGAAAATATCTGCAGGAAATGAGAAATGAGCGGATCAGGTGCTCAGGGCACTTTCAAACCAGCACTGCGGAGGCACCGTCACCCTCTTAAAGCAGTTTCAGGTCATCACCTCCCCCTCACCCCCACACTAATGAACAGAATAATGCAGACTGTCACGACCTGCTGTTAAACAATACAGAGAAAAGGGGGTATTTGGGAGGAGTTAAGCGAGGTCGGCCATCTTTGGAGGAAAACAAAACCGTACTGGATAAAACTGTATAGAAAGAAAGGCAGCTTCTCCATGGAGGAGTACATGAGGCTCAGTGAATACAAACAAAGCCAAAGTGCAGCAGGGACGGTTAGCTGGCTCAGTTCCAGCGTCAGCTCACCATCGATGTCCGAGACGATGAGCATCTGTGGCTGGGACAGGCCCTCCTGCAGGTTGTAGAAGTGGATGGTGCTGTCAAACGTGATAAAGCCGATCTTCGTCCTGGTGTCTCCCGGAAGCCTGCGGCAAGACCACCCACTCAGTCAGCAGCCCCCACTCCCTCTCGGTCTGACATTAGGTCAGGATTATGAGCTGCCGTCCTGCTCTGAAGCTAGCCGATCAGCAGCAAGGCACACGTACGAGCTCAAGTTATCCAGGAGCGACTGGCAAACCACGTCCAAGTAGCCCGTCTCCACGGCATTATGGGATACGTCGAGCACGAAAAGGTAGACGGCAGGCTGAGGTGGCCTCAACTGAGGGGGAGAGATGCGAGACATTAGTCATGCAGTATTCTGTGGGTTCCTGAAAACCAATGACTACAGTATGTTTTGCCAAACTTGGGATATTTCACATAAATCTGTACAACATCTGTGAGAGATCAGAGATACTTATATGCTTTCTTTGTTTATAGAGGTCTTTTATATAATTTGTTTTATCACAGAATACATTTAACAAAGTCAATTATTACAGCAGCTACAAGTAAACTAGTTTTGTCTTCAAGAAAACAGACCATGAAGAAAGTAGATGGCAGTTTACCATATATTCTGAGGGTGCGATGAACTCAATGGTGGGATTCTGGACCTCAGGTCTTTTGTGTGGTTCTCCATAAGATCTACTCACTGGGTTGTACATGAACTCTTCAGGAACTGCCCAGAAATGTACCAAAGGGGAAGTAGATTTGCTTTGGTCAAAGACCTAGATTCACAGCCCGACGACTAGCAAATCCCCCATTGTTAGCGCAAGGCCGCTTGGTCCCTCACCGTCATTGACCCTATAACAGAGGTTGCACTTCCACCGTCTCTGGTCCAGGAAGGAGACAAAGGGGTTGATGTAGGTTCGGCAGGAGCGACACCTGACGATGGTGCTTGACGTCACCACGGGCAGCTGCTGTAATGAGGCCAACACAAGAAAAGTCCCACAAGAAAAACCAGGTTAAACACCAAGGGTGCACCATGAGGTAGAAGGCGATAAAAGGCCAGCCTGTCCGGGCTTAGGGGTAAGGAACTTACCGAGAGGTCTTTGAAAGGGTGAAGCAGTAGCCCCAGTGGGAGCTTGGCCTTGTTCAACAGCGACTGTGTCTGCGGGATGTTGGCCAGCGTGCTGCGGAACACCCTGCAGGAATGGAAAATTACGGGAGAAGACTGAACAGGACGGAGCAGATAGGAAAGCCAGCGTGGCAGCCTAGACCTCAAAGCGTCACGAGTCACCAGTTAATCACGACAGGAGTGACCCCCACCATTTAGAACGTCATCACAGATGTCACCTGGTCTGACAAGACCGTCAGAATTTCTCAGGATGGTATGGGGGGCAAACTTAAAAACTTTTGCAGACGAATAGATGAACGGACAATGGAGGCGTAAGAGGGCCTCAGCTCGATCATGAGGGTTGGACTCACTCTGGGCTGCAGTTGAGCTTCTGCAAGTCCTGGGGCAGGCAGGGCGTCGGCGGGGAGACGGGCCCAGGGGGGAGAATGTTCCGCTCTTGCAGGAGGTTCACGGCCCTCAAGGCCTCGGGGGGCTGGGACTGCAGGCTCAGCGTAGCCAAGGATGGGCTGAGCTGGGCTGGGTTGGCCTGAGGCTGGGCACAACACAGCGGCACTGTTCAACGGCAGTCATAAAATTGAGCACCGGTTGGCAACTAAACCCGGGGGGCACAGACTAAACCCCCGGGGGGGGGGGGGACAACGTACCTGCTGGTACGGCTGGTGTGCCGGGCTATATAGTGGCTTTGGGGACTGCAAGGGTGATGCGCTAGGAACCACGTTGGCGTAACCAGGTGGAAGTGAGGGGTATGACTGGCCGGTCGGCCTGCCAGCCAGCCCAGTCTGAGGAGGAGGTGGGCCAACTAGAAGAGACAGGATGTGCATATATTTAAGCCTTGCAAGTAGCACTTCCTTAGGGGTAACCCCACTAATAGATCACACTGGGGATTTCCCCCCTCCCCAGGTACTTACCCATGCCTTTCGTGCCCATCTCCAAATGATCAAAGCTGTTGGGGGTTTGAGAAGCATCACCAGGTGTGGGCACCTGTCCCGCTCCTTTGACAATAACGTACAAAGCAAAAAAAAATAAATAAATAAAAAAAATCAGCCCTCATGTATAATCCTCATTTACACACACACACACACACTCCAATGGGCACGAATGAAATATTTATACCAGAACATGACGGGAAATGGAGGATGGCGAGGAAATAAAGGCCATGTTAGTTTAGCTGCCACGTAAGGGCACTGAAACAAGTCTATCGGGCTTAAGTTACATGGGCAGATGGGGGCGGAGACTGGAAATGGCGAAAACATGGGGGCCGGACTAGAGTGAAACACAGATACGACACGGGACGGAGACAAAAGAGGGTGACTCCACACCTGGGTGATCAATACCAAACTCCTTGCCCTCGTCATCAGAATGGGATAACAACGGCTCGTCCGCAACCGCACTATTAGCAATGTTTCCAAAACTAGAGGCTAGCGTGAAAAGGGGTGAAAGATAACAGGGATTTCACTTGTGGGGGATTAATGACGCCATTTTGCACTGAGTATCAGCGACATACCTCACAATTACATGACTGAGTAGTAACATTAAAATACATTTAAAAAGCTATACTCAAGCTCAAATCACCACACAATTTAGGACATTTTCTATATTAATTATCATTTCACTGGGAAACCATTATTTCAAGTTACTGTAATATAAACCACTTTATAAGCATGCGACCAATACAGGATTTGTTTATCAAGCCTATCCCTTACCTTCAATTTTAGCAGCAGGGGGCGCCAGAGGGGTAGCATTTACCCCAGGACCCGGAGGGGGCGGAGTGGGCCTCATGCCTGGGGGGGGGCCCATGCCTGGAGGGGGCCCAGTTGCTGCTGGTGGGGGGCCGTAAGGTGATCTCCCAGGGGGGAATGGGTGAGATGCCATAGGATTCATAGGGGGTGGAGCTGGACCAGAACCTGTTACCCGGGACATGGTTTGCTCAGTTTTTGTTCATTCATAAAAAATAAAAAAAAAACTGTTTCATCACAGCCTATATGCTGACTGCGTCAGAACATATGTGGTAAACCTGAATGACACACAGCGACTCATTCTCAAGAGCCTTCCACCCAGCACCTCAAGGTGACACACTAAAAATGCTTCTACATAGCAGGCATCACTGACCTACATCGTCAATGGGAAGGAACCTCATGAGATGGATGTGAGAATACCAGACAATGTCAGGAGGCACAAATACGGGTCAAACCTAAGGGATCCTTCGACGCATGCCCAGACGTTTTAAATATTTATTACATATACATGACCTTTGGGTGCCTGTTACACTGAGGGTTAAATACCGCTCTCTGAAGGGTCATTTTTCAGTTCTGCTGGATCATGGCATGACATTTAGGCAACGCTTAAGCCGTGTGCCAAGACGACGCAGGTGCTTCTGCGACTGATGGTCCAGCTACCCCCCGTTAGGGATGGGCTGATCCACATTTTTCAGTTCCAATCCGATTCCAATAAACTGCCAATTTGGACACAAGAGCTTTTTACTTTTTAAAAATATTATTATATAAATATTAATACTTTATATATAATTTTTTAAGAGTAGTAAATCGAAATAAAAAATTAAAATCTTTAATTAGGCTACTAGAAACGTGCATAACACAGGCTACTTTTCCACCTGGTTTGTACATCTTGTTTTAAGCGTTTTTGAGGCATTTGCAGTAGAGTCTGATTTTCCTTCAGCAGAGAATACGCAGGTAGCGAATGCTTAAAACACCCCACAATTTGTTTCCCCACTGTCACCAGCTACCGCAACACTTTGTTGCGATCGCAGCCCCTCGTGTATCACAAGCTGTAGTGAGGGCACAAAACAGGCCAAGCTAGAGACTCCCAAATCAGCCATTGCTTTCTTCATATTTCATATTACTTACGTTGTCTTGCACAATGGAGTACACATTGTTTAGTGGGATTTGCCACTAAACGCTACTTCTACTTCTCAAAACTTTGTTTTTACAAAGACTGCAAATGGCTGTCCTACTATTTGTTGTTAAAAGCGTAAAACACTTCCAGATCATCACCCTCTTAGCTGATGTTCTTACGCTCCTTGCACTCCAAAGCGTATGCACATGACGTCACAGCAGGCGGAAGTCACTGCGCTCACACCCACTAAGTAGCAAAAAGACTGAGAGGCAGCGTTAGCCTTCAGCTTGAATGTCGCAGAAAAAAAAACATCTAAAATGGGAAAGAGCTGTTGTATGTTTTGTATAAACTGATTAAACAAGAAATAGGAGCTCTCTTTTCACGGAGTGTCGAAAACTAAATGAGTAAGTATCGGACATGGTTCAGGCACATTTGGAGATATCCGATCTGTCTAATAGGTATGGATCAGTGTCGATGCCAATCCCGATTATCAAATCGGTGCATCTCTACCCCACATACATGGAGACGCCAAAACACAATGCAATTCAGTACTGCACAAATAACGCCACCAGGTTTCAGACCGCATATTAGGTCACATTAGTCATTTATTCCACTACCTTTCATCAAAGGGAGAAAAAGGACATTTGCAGTCAATCATCGAATGCTCCTGCCATTTGGATTCCGCGGTACACCAGTCTGAGCTACTGTCATTGCGTTGCTGTCGCGAATAACAGGCTAGCTAAGCCAACTGCCCCGAACTATCACTGTCACCCTGATAAGCCTGTAACGTCACTGACGCCCCACACCGGGGGGGTGGGGGGAGCACCGCCCAGCAGGTCTCCAGTGTGTGATGACAGGGCAAAGTCTGCCTCCAACAAAGAGCCTGCTGATAGCACTCCTTGGCAGTGGGGATCTTCCTGTTTCATAACCCAAGATGACTTATCTTCCGCTATTCTACTTGGGAACCAAAAATATAATGAAAAAGATAACCCACCATTCAATGAATCACTGTATATCACAGTGTCTTATTTGCAGTGCAAGCGCATTTGTTATGACGCTGTAGAGAACAGTACCCAGTAAACCATACCCACAGGTGTTTTAAAAAACCCAATGCATTGTGCGACCGTGGCGTCAATCTTGGAAGAGGGTAAGACGTGAACCTAGACCAAGGTTGGGTGATCTTATCCACAAAGGGCCAGTGTGTATGCAGGTTTTTGGGATAACCTACAGGTCAGCAGTTCAAACCCTGGTATGAGGACTCGTCAGCCAATCAGTCCTCTCAGTCCTCTAACCGAAAACCTGCGACACAACGGCCCTTTCTGGATAAGACTGCCTACCCCTGACCTAGACAGTGAGGCTAGCAGGAGTGAAGATAGCAGGACATACCTGGATTCCTAATATTTATTCGGCATCACCACCTATGTTAAGGCCCCCAGGGCAGTGGCGGAGATCCGGCAACTCACCATGGTAGGTGTAGCTGGAGCTAGCGTTGGAGGCAGGCAGAGAAACGGGTCCCGGTGGAAGTGAGGCACCATGGTGGAGGGGGGGTGTGTGACCCGCACCATATGGAGAAGGAGAGTGCCGGTTCAGCACAGGGCCGAGGGCTGGGGTCACGTGGTTCCCCATGGTGGAGACCGGAGGGCTGCCAACTGAGACCGGGGGAGCCCCGTAAGGCCAAGTCGGCTGTGGGGCATACGGAACAGCGCTAGACATTGGGGGTGGGGTGGAGTTCTGCGACCGAGGAGCCATTGGTCCTGCAGGCCTGAAGGGGGCAGGCTGCACAGGTCCCACTGGTGGCCTGGTCAACAAAGCCTGCCCTGGGCCTTGATGGGAGCTGACTGGAGGGGTCATCTGAAAGGGGCCAGGGTTGTATGGTCCAGGGCCAGTAGAGAGAGGTGCCTTGGCTGGCATCTGGTTTGAATACAGAGGCTGAGTCCCAATATTGAATCCAGGGCCTGAAGGTGGCACCAGCAGCGGGTTCTGTGATGGACCTGGGAGGTGAAACAGAATTTTAAAGAATTAGTAACATAGACGTAAATTTAATCATCTGTTCCTAATGATGCATTCGATTAACTCGGCGAAGTCTAAAAATTCCGAGGTGCGTGACATCACATCCGACCAGTCTCCTGCTCAAGCTACACGTCCCAGAACAAAAATGGCTGCCTCTACAGACATGCTTTTGGTGTGGTCTGATCACAAAAAGCTCATGGAAAGACAGTTTAAAAGGTTTACAAATTATTTTCGAAGCGATATTCTGTTTTTTTTGAGACGCAAACTAATCAGAAACACTAACCAGTCAAACCACATTAAAAGCTTAATAATATTTTAGTAGATTTATAGCGACATTCCTTTTGAGAGGCAAATCACAAACAAAACAGAAGACACTAAGAAGTCTGGTGAAAATACAGATATTGCATGCTGGGATACTGTTTATGCTCATGATACAGTATTCTCTAAATACATTGCGTGCAATTACATTTCTAACCATTACACTATTGACTGTGTAAGCTGTCATGTTAAAATAACGACGCGGGAATCTCTCCGACATCAACATCGGAAAAGACGCATGTTTCCGACAGGAAGTGACATTTTCAACAAGTTTTCATGATGTTTCTCTCTAACGACTTGGAGAGAGATAATCGATTGCAATAAAAAGCTACTTGTAGTAACTACAAGACCCATTCCTATCAAGTCTTTAAAAAAGAAAGACCCCCGCTTTTGCAGTGTGTGTAATATAAGCAGACCCGGCCAGGCAGAGTCCCTCCGAGTTAGTGACGCTGAAGTAACAGTGAAGCTATACACTGGCCTGAAAATAACCAGAGAGGCTCCCAGAGCGAATTCCAATAGTGGGCACTGGTCGGATCAGACATGTATAATCCCTTTATGGGGATTTAAGGCACAATCCTTCCGATACGGAACAGAAATCCACAAGCTCCACAGAAGTAGCACTGCCAGGAATCAGATACAGGGGGAAAAAAGACTTAATTTTCATGGCAACCATTGGACATAATAATCACATCTTTTTAGAATACACTTCAACAGAAACTGGCTCGCACAAGTACATGTCTGACCCATTTCGGTATTCTGGTTAGATACCTTGATCGGCGTTCAGCCAGCAAGGTCCCAGATGGGACGTGAACCTGCTAACTTCTGGTCACACGTCCAGTTCATGTTAATCTCAGAGGCAAAGGAGGATTTTCCAGTTGTAAACATTATTGACGATTATGAAGTATAAGATGTGGTACTCAGCCAAGTTCTGGATGCCAGTGTAGAAACTGTCAGCCATTACCAAGAGGATGTACAATCCAGAACAACAAATCCTCCAATCAGAGCAGGCCTGGGTCTCCTTATCCAATTAGCAAACACACAGACCTATGTCAGATGCACAGAACTTAAGTTCAACTACTCAAACTTTGCCTCCCACATCTGTATGACACTCTGTGGCACACCACAACAAACACCCAGGGATTTCTCAGAAACAATGCTGGTTAGAAGACTTGATCAAAGACAAGAGACCTCCCCCCCTCCAAAGCCTCTTTCCAAGCCCAACTCAGACCAAACAAAATGTCCAGTACACTTGTCCTGTACGAATCAACAAACATTTAGCCCTGAAGCGGAAACAAATGCAGAACGTCACACAACCTTTCAATACTGCCTGATTGCCTGTGTGGTAGAAGAATCAGGTTCAGAGATTAACCCGAGTACAAAGGTTCCAATTTCTTCCATAATGAGAGATAAAATTCAGTTTCATTGGTGCATGAAATATGATGCCACTAATTAAGGAAAAATTTATGAAACTTGCCTTACACCTGAAAATTCAGATCGTTCATCTGTGCTGTCCATCTCGGGGTAGTGAGAATAGTATAAATCAAATGCAGCATTTTTAATTAATCTGGAAAAAATGCTGTAAGTACCAGTTACAATAACCAAAATTGGTCAATGGCTGGACTGTGCAGTTGTGCGGAGAGTTTGGCGTCTCTCTGGTCAAAGCAAACAACAGGATGAACATGGGAAGGAATAACGGCCATCAACTCCTGCCAGATAGCTATTGCAGTAAAATTCAATAAGAAGCCAAGAAGTCGGACACGGAACCGCCTTCAGTCTCCGGAGCCACTTAAGGACGCCACATTTACAGCCAGGCCGAGAAGCTGGGTGACAGCCAGGGATCTCTGCAGCTCTCGGTGAAGAGACATCAACCCTCAGTCCATAATAAACACCCCTCCGAAAAGAGGGCAGGGTAATTACCCCCTCATCAGACACGTGACAGCTACTATAAAACAAAACGTAGGCAAAGGACAGCAAATAAGACAGGCATGCATTTTAAAAATGCCCATCGTTACGTATGAACGGCATTAAAGTGCCTGTAATTCCAACATAAACTGTCACGATGAAACAATGTGCCCGTGATGTCACTCCGGCCAGGAGAAGTTCACACTGTAATACCGGACAGAAGTTTGGGTGAATACCCGCTACCACCCGTTGTCTTAACTCCTGATAAGGGGGGGAAATGGTCAAACTCCGATAACTGATCACACCAGGCGACCTTTCCGACTGGTCGCCGACCGAGGCTCCCGCAAGGGCTCCGCCGCCGTTACCTCCCCGCACCGACCAGCGTCCCCGGACCACATGGAAACTTTTACCAACCGCGACGTCTCAACCGTCGAAGGAAAACACGGCCGAGACGGGAGCTGCGAGCCCACGTCGGAGCCCAGTAACATCCCGACGGCCTCGGTGTGTAAAAGTAGCCAGAGAGCGGCAGCCGCGCACTTTCGTGGCCCGCAGACAGCTACTTTTACGCACCGGGGCCGTCGGGCTGTTTCGTTTTTACCGTCACTTGGTCGTAACACATTTAGGTGTCAATCCAGCCGCAGACTCCGGGCTTACAGCAATCAAATTTCACCGGCTGACAAGACCTTTACCTTTAAAAGTAAATAACAGGAGCCATCATACGAATTAATGAGGATATAAAGCGGTTTTACCGTTGGCGTAAGGCTGTCCTCCAGCCCCATTCTGAGAGTTGTACCCAGTAGTTGACATCTTGAAACTGACACCAAGGCAGAATAAAATGCGGGAGGAAACGACCGACAAAGTCCTTAAAACCGAGGCAAAAGACCTTGTGGGCCGACTGGCTGCTTTTAACTCGGTGGTCTGCGATGTTCGGCTAGTTAGTTAAGACAGAACCATGACTAGGGCCCTTCCCAGTCTTTCTTGGGCGCAGGCCTCGGCGAAAGTAATCGTGTAATCCTCCTCCGTCCTCATACAGGAAGTTGAAATCCCCCCCTGCACGAGCCAAGGGTCCTCCGCACGCATGCGCAGTTAGTACACGTGGCATTTCCTGTGTAATACGGCTTTTGGGATGTAGGAGAACCAGGGCTGGTGTGCTGCCACATGTGTACCGGATACATACGGCGTGAGCTCGGGTCATACTGAAAATGGATTCATTTGGATTTAACATGAAAGTAACCTCACCTTTGTGTAAACCAAATGCCTAATAAAACTAAATCAAGTAAGCTGAATCTGCGGCAAGTTGTGTTTTATTGTTGACAATACTTAATAAAATCTATTATTCTATATTCAATAGAATCCAACATGTATAATTTAATTCAATTTGAAATATATTAACTATAATTATTTCCAATTTTTCCCTGCGATTACGGCTTACGTGTTCGTGCTAAGGGTGTTTTCCCTCCGGAACGATTTTTCTGAGACACACAGCGGAAGCGGTGGGTCGGCCATTGCTGTGTGTCGTGGCTCTGAAACAAAACACGGAGATTGAAAGGGAGAGGTGAAGTGTATACTTTCGGCGGAAAATCTGAGCGATTGTGTCATTATTAAGAGCACAACTATTTATTTGTTCAGCGTGCCGATTACAGGTTAGTATTCAGCCACGATTTAATATTACTTGCTCTGTTGGCATCCTCCTGTTTTAACTATCTTACCAAGCTAGCTAGTAAAGACAGGAAGCTGCATTTATTTTCTCATTGGTCTTGCGTAATATTAGACTTTCTTCTTACATTTAATATTTGGGATTAAAAATAAATTTGACACTGCTGGCGAAGACGAGGAAAAAAAATAGTTTTTTAGACCGGTCTTCTGAGAGTGACTAGCTTGACGTTAGCTTGCTGTTGGCGGACTTTAACACCGACACGTATCGATGAAACCAGTCGCTCGGCTGCGGTTAAATCGCCAGATGTACGCTGACACTTGTCTGTCTATAACAATCCGACGTTAATCATCGAAATCAGACTGTCTTTTAAGCATGGATACTGCAATATCCCTCGATCCAATACGATATCTCCGATCTGCTTGCATTGCCGGCTGGTTGACCGGCCACATACCGCGTCGCCAGATTTCAGCCGATACCTGTCGGCTCATCACGTCAGACGACCTTGTCTATGTTGGTTATTTTGTATACAGCTGTGATAACATAAGGTGTTTTAAGATCCCATGTCTGGTGTTAATTGTTGAACGGCTTTTTAAAATTTTCCTGGCGCATTAACCTACTGGAGACCAGCGCTACAGCATTTTACAGTATGCCGGATTTGCTTTATTCATTCTCATTTATCGGATTGGGATTAATTTGATTATAAGTCAGGGTACACCACTTTTGATTCAGTAACGTTTTTGTTTTTAATTTTGATCAGTTACACGGTTACGGCTTTGTTTTGACAGCTATTCGTATGTTTCCTACCAAATAATACGCACTTCTCCTGGGAGTAATTTAATGACTGTAATTAGGATTTGTGGTGGGATTAGAGAGTGATTCGGGCGGGACACCCTGCAGTGTTAGTGGATAGGTCTCCGTACCCACACAAATCCGATGCGCTTTAAAGCTCTGGATGGTTTCACTTCGCTTTGCCGAGCAGCGATCCTGTCCCTCCGGGGTCAAGTAAACGCTGAGAATTTGGCTAGTAGTCTTGGACTGGGTCCAGTTCCAGTCGTTCGTCACTTATTACGAGTTTGTGCCCCTTTTCACCTCTACTTCAGTATTTTACGCCATTTGTTTTTAAAATATATCTGGGGGATCTCGTACGATTTTAAGTTTCTGGCTACTGTGAAAACGTTCCTTCCCCGTGTCAGAATGTGCGGTGGATTGTCACGTGCTTTTTCTTAAGTCCGCGTGACTTGACCCCCTGCGACACGTCAGGCGAGGATCTCCCTGCGCGACACGTGACGTACCTGTGCAGGCTGCTGACGTGTACGCGCTCTATTTGAACGCACCTCACCTTTGGCTTCTGGGTATTTCAGCGTGCGCGTTGTGCAACAAACTACGCCGGTTAGACAGGCGCCCAGTGGGGGGATTCGGGACGGATGCTGATTAACTACACCTAATGAATTTGTTTGAAAATTCAGATTTCTTGAGGGTGGGGTAAAGTATGGGGGAGGGGAGTTCCACTTGTCCCAGTATCACTGTGAAACTGCTCTGGAATGTAGTTGGGTTGTATTCTTCAGGAAATATAGACACTTTCTTTATATTGGAGAGAAACTTTTGTATCATGTGTGAACTGTTCTTTTAGACTGTTTTGTCAGGCTAAAGATTTTCACCAGCACAGATTTAGTACGATTTGCAGGGTGCCTGGCTTCTGTTGTGTGTGTTTTTGTATTTCTTTATAAATACAGAAGTGTGATCTAAACATTTTTGAAGGACGATTTGGTAACTATTCTGATCCACACAGAAAATTTCCTCGATGGACTTTGGTATGAACTGTATGAATGGCATTTAGCTCAGTAGTCTGTCAGGTTAGCAATCTGTAGCTCTGTCTACAAGGTCATGGGTTCAAATCCCGTGGTTGACAAAGTAGTTATTTCACGGTTGGGCCCTTGAGCAAGGTGGCCCAATGGGATTTTTTGCTGCTGACTCACTGTTTTCACACGTAACCACAGCACCTGCATGCCTATCCCACGGCCAACGTGCCGACAGCCATTTTCAACGTGCTTCTGTGTAAATCAGTTTAAACAGAGCAGTTAAAATAATCACCTGAAACTCAGTAGCAGTCCGCCAGGTTTCAGTCGATAAAATGTGCAGAGCTCTGACTGCATTTTAATAACCGTTCCTCGACTGACAAGCGTCTCTCTATGATTGTTTCACAATTCTCACTGTCCTTTTTTTTTCTTTTTTACTTGAATTTTTATTGCGTTACAGCAGACAGTCTAGCAAAAAGTATTTGAATTTCATGATGCATCTCAACAATGCTCTTTAGCTAGCTAATTTAGCTTTTTTCTGCTTGCCTCCTTCTAGGATTCACAATAATCGGATATGTCCTTCATATTTGATTGGATTTACAGTGGTTTCAGTAGCGTATTGCAGTTTCTAGGTAAGCACTCGTCCGAAATATTTTTATCTTGACGCCGACAGGTTGCATGGATTTGGCAGAATCAGTCTTTCACGCCTCATCTGTCCGTATACGGGTAAACCTCAGGATACCCTAGAGCAGGGGTGTCAAACTCCAGTTCTGGGGGGCCAGAGCTCTGCACAGTTTTTGGTTTACCCTCGTTTAACACACCTGATTCAACTCCCTTGTGCTAATTACCACACAGCTCTTGAGCTGAATCATTTGTGGTAGAATAGGAAAGAACTAAGCTACACAGGGCTCTGCCCCCCCAGGACTGGAGTTTGACACCCCTGCCCTAGAGGCTAAATCACAACTGTGTAGTTTTGTGATTTGTGCTATTTTCCATTTGACTCTCTTTAAAAGTGCTTTTGAATTTAGTTTTCACTAAAGCTGTCATGGTGAAAGATTCTGCTCAGACTCAATGTGTTAAGTGTTCACCGCCTCTTGCCTAACGTGTCCTGACAGCCATGTAATTAATCTGTGCCACGGTTCCTGTAGCTTTCCTTGTCTCTCAGCGCCATGGTCATGTGATCACTTGTACGGCGCTGAGGCAGAGTGGGAGTTGGGGAAACGGGCTTGTAATGCGCCGCCCGATTGGTTAACCGTCTATTGTGACGTCACCCTTTTGCTCTTTCTCAAGGACTGTACAAGAAATCAGGAAAGTTAGTGTTTCTAGGCCTGGACAATGCGGGAAAGACGACTCTGCTGCACATGTTAAAGGATGACAGGCTTGGACAGCATGTGCCCACTTTGCACCCAAGTAAGTCTATCTTCTTGTTGAGGTCTTGACCTATCACCACTCATGTATCAAAGAGCCATTATTTTTCAGGTACTCACTCTTCAGGAGGAGAACTGGGGAGTGTAGGGAGACCCCTAGTGTTTGGATCTGAGTATATATTATCAATAAATGTTAGCTGCGGGGAGTTTTACTTGCACAATACTTTACACTTTATACTTCATACAAAAATGTTCTGTGGGCAGAAGGAAAAGTGATTGGTTCAGAGAGAGAACCAATCTGTTTGTAGAGGAGGTGGGTCCAAGTAGCTAGAGGAGGCGGGGCCAAGAAGTCTGATCTTTTGGTCCCGCCTCTTAATCAGTCATTTTCCCTTCTGCCCTCAGAACCTTTTCGTGTAAATAAAACTCCCATGAGCTAAATGCTATTCATTTTTTAGTGAAGATTTATTTGAATGAATTCAAAAGTTGCACTGTAAATATCCCTAGACAGTCTGTCAGTGACCCAGGACAAGTGACTGCCCACCTTCTCGCCGCAGCCCCCTGTCAGAGTCCAGCTGGGCAATTGTGGCCCTACAGGCATTCACCCTCCAGTGAGGAATAAACATTTGTCTGCTTGATACTGTTCTTTGCTCCGGAATGAAACTCTGAAGCCAGTTTTTAATTTTTCTCCAGTTCTGGTGTCTGGGGAAAGTTTTTATTTATATATATATATTGATGAGCACCTGTCAGGATTGCAAGTTTGTTTTCGAGGACCAGATAGCGGTTAGATGTTTCTGGATAAAATCCTGAATCCTGTCGCCCCACTCAGCTTCCGAGGAGCTGACGATTGCTGGTATGACCTTCACCACTTTTGACCTTGGTGGCCACGCACAAGGTGGGTGTCGTTCCTGTAGCTCAACAAGTAGAGTATTGCGTTAACGGTGCAAAGGGTGTGGGTTCAAATCCCATGGAACAAATTGTAACCCTTCCTTCTACTCTCGGGGGGGGGGGGGGGGGGGGGGGGGGGGGGGGGGGGCGGGGGGGGGGGCGGGGGGGGGGGCGGGGGGGGGGGGGGCGGCCGGCGGGGGACCGGCGGGGGG
>JAODLD010000070.1:1059375-1074126 GCA_026781065.1 Mormyrops boulengeri | reverse complement strand
ACCCCCCCCGACGCCGGTCACTCCTGGGGGTGGGGGGGGGGGGGGGGGGCACTCTTCCTGGGGGCATACCGGGGGTTAAACAGAACGGGCACCTGGCTGGAATTCAGGAGCTGAGTCCTCCAGCTGGGTGGTGGAGGCAGGATACTGGACCCCCCCCCACAACAACATACTATACCAAAACACAGCTGTGTGAGGAGACAGGCTGGGAGGGAGATTAACGGAAATCTGAACCGAAAAGGGGTATGGAGAGGAGCGGAAAGCCTCAGGGCAGGTGGGGACCGCCCCCCTCGCTATCGTGCACGGCCATCGGGGGGAGCAAAGGCTCAGGAACGTGTCATACGCTGGAGCCGGCGAGTGGGTTTTTGGTTCCCCCGCACGCCGGATTTAGCGAGTCACGGGCTCTGCGCCGTTCCAGGCCGATCGAGGTGGAGCTGAAGCTCAGATGGACTGCAACCTCCTGCTTTCTGCTTCTTTCCTCTTTTTAAACACCCCCCCATCAGTAAAGAGGGTGATTAATTTCCTCACTGTCAGGGTGGCACGTAGAGGCAGTGGGGGAGTATAGGAGGCCCTGCTAGTTAGTGAGCAGCCGAGCAGGCGGATGGGTCTCACTGTCACTCACAGACACGCACATACATACAGTCACAGTCACAGTCACTCACAGACACGCACATACATACAGTCACAGTCACTCACAGACACGCACATACATACAGTCACAGTCATTCACAGACACACACATACATACAGTCACACACACAGATACACAAGCTTATAGGTGCCAGCCTGACACTCTGGTCCGACCCCCATCTCATAGGCGAGTGTCGAGCCAGCAGGCACACTGTGGCGTTGATGAACGGCGTAATCGCACTGCACCACACACCCCCCTCCTAGAGCATAAATCTCCAGGGCCATTTTTGGCACTCTCCACTGTGGGGTCGAGCCCCATAAATAAAAAGGTCCGGGTGAACATGTGTCAGGGTCCCAGCGCGTCATTACAGAGTGGGGGAGGGTCATAGCCCCCACAGGCTCTCTGCTAATACTTGTACATCCATCATCCCCCCCAATGGCCCCGGGGCCCTCACCCGCTGCCGGGGCCTCCTCCAGGAGCCGCAGCTGGAGCTGCAGGATCTTCTCCTGCAGGTCACACACTGAGAGCTTCATCTTCTCCCGGCGTGTCACCATGTAGCACAGGTTCCGGACCTGCGGGGAAAGGCAGAGCGAGTTCATGGCTGGCCAGGCGGGGGCGCAAACAGCAGCCCGTCAACATAAGACCAATCCCACCCAAGACACCTGCCACATTTCTAATGTGAAGAAAATTACTTGGGGGCATGGCATGTGAGTAGTGCCAAATGACCTGGGGGCGTGGCATGCGGGCAGGGCCAAGTGACCTGGGGGCGTAGCATGCGGGCAGTGCCAAGTGACCTGAGGGCATGGCATGAGGGCAGTGCCAAGTGACCTGGGGGCATAGCATGCGGGCAGTGCCAAGTGACCTGTGGGCGTGGCATGCGGGCAGGGCCAAGTGACCTGGGGGCGTAGCATGCGGGCAGTGCCAAGTGACCTGAGGGCATGGCATGAGGGCAGTGCCAAGTGACCTGGGGGCATAGCATGCGGGCAGTGCCAAGTGACCTGTGGGCGTGGCATGCGGGCAGTGCCAAGTGACCTGAGGGCATGGCATGAGGGCAGTGCCAAGTGACCTGGGGGCGTGGCATGTGAGCAGTGCCAAGTGACCTGGGGGCGTGGCATGAGGGCAGTGCCAAGTGACCTGGGGTCGTGGCATGAGGGCAGTGCCAAGTGACCTGGGGGCGTGGCATGAGGGCAGTGCCAAGTGACCTGGGGATGTGGTCTGTGGCACCCCTTTGTGCCCTTTAATTGCCCTCTGAACCACAGCAATATCACCATCCCTGGGCCACAAGAACAGGCAGTTACACACCATGAGGACAAGACAGTGTCAATAAGACACTTTTGAGGGTTGGGGTAGGGCAATTCTCCAGTGTCAATTTCTGCCTCAAATCTGCCTTTTCCAGCAGCTTCCACATCCCTCCTGTGTGCATCTCACTGGTTGCATTCATATATGTCAACATGGGATGGCAGAAGAGTAAACAAACATGAGGGATCCTGGATACGCGTTTGTCATTTATGCACGTCTGTCCAGCACACCACATATGTCTATCGCTGTGCTGGACACCAACGGCGGGATAAGTGGTGCGGGGGTTGGGGATTAAACTATGAGACTGTGTCTCCCTGACGTGTCGTGGCGATGGCACAGCGCAGCATCCTGGAAACCTGGAGGACAATGGCTAGCTTGTTCCCCATGAGGCATGGCGGGGGGGGGGGGGGATTACAGACATAAAAGGGGAGGTGAGGGAGGGAAAATATAAGAAGTACAGAAGTGCCTAGCAACAATTTATGGAAGTTTACGGAATTTCTTTATGCATTAATCATTCTGATTGGTGTATTTGTACTGGCGTCCCATCCAGGGCGTCTCCCATCCACCGGAACCCTGCGCCCAGGAAGCGGCCCCAAAGGCTGGGCGTGGCATTTATCCGGAGCGGCACACGGCTGACATTTTCACGTTGCCCACACCACCCGAGTGTCTCTGCTCCGGCCTCGTTCTGGGAGCGGCGCCAGCAGTCCCGGGGTCGCGGGTCCTTTGTCAAGCACGATGTCACCTGCAAAACCATCTACGCTCAGCACGACTGTCCCCACGCACCGAGGTGACATGGGGAGGTAGGTCACCAATTCGGGGGAACTGAGCCTTTCTTGTAGTGCCAAGCACCTGTCGGGGTAATTAGTGCTCGGGGGCGGGGCACGCCGGGACGCTGCGTGAACAACGGTGGCACCTACAGATGAGTCCCTTCCCCCTTGGCCCCACACGGATGTCCTCGACCAATCAGAATTCAGCAGAACAACATTTAGCGACTAGAACCTGCTAGAATCCTGACAAACATGTACAATTACAGGAAGGACCTATAAACATCTGGTAGAACCCCAGAAACAAACATGTTTAAGTAACCAAAGATGTGGCAAGTAAAGACCTTCCATTGACTAAATACGGTTTGGTCACTTCAGCCTGGAACGCCTGTCTAGAGCCCCCCTAAAATCAGTATGGCGCCCCTTAACCCAGAAACAGGTAACCTCAAACCATACCACCCTCCTGGCACGACAGCTCAAACCCGTGGCACCGGCGCTGAGCATCGCCCTTTCCTGTTTTGGCAGTTTTCCCGACTGCCGGACCATCTCTTGAAAAATGAGCCCATGGGCCGGAGCGTATCTGGCGTCACGGGGCCGTTGTGCCAGAACAGATCGGCGTTTGAACTCAGTCCATAAAAGATTTAAGGCGAACTGGGAACGTGACGCGCGATTCTTATTCTGGATGCCTTCAGATGTTGAGAAACGGGCGACTGATGTATGTCGGTCTTGAGGGTCCACTGGATATAAGAGAGACCCCACAGTGACTGGAAATGATGACGAAACAAGCCAGTGAGGGCTGCAGAAAGACACTTGGGCAAACGAGATGTATGCTTCATTTTATAAGAGAAATAAAAGTGTATATTGACAAAACAACCTGCATGTCGATATAACCAGATAACGGTACCCCCCAGGCATTTTTAACCAATCACATAGTGGCTTGCCAGGAACAGGGTTCCCTTGGCAACGTGCTGAAAGTTGGAGTGCCCATTTTGGCCCTGATGGATGGCCTCGTACCCGGCCCTAACAGCTCACTCCCCTACGCGCCCCCCCCCACCCCCTCACCACTATCGATTACACATGGGACCCAACTGGCGCTACATATCGGCTAAAGCGAGGCATGTGGGTGGTTCCAGAATGTTCCCTGAGAAAATGACACGCCGATTCTGGATGACTCCCCCTCCTGGGATAAATTCTGCCATGTTGTTCACCCGTATCCAGGTGACAGTGATGTGAACGGCTCGAATTTGGAGAGGAGACGCTTGAGATTTAGGAAGTCAAGACGGCGTGACAGCTAATGCTGTGAAATTCAGCCCGAGATGCCAAAACATGGCTGCGTCTCTCAGTGTGGTGATGGACGGCCGAGGGTTTACTGCCGAGAACGCCGCCGTAAAACATCGGGACGCCGGGTCAGCACCGGGCCAGCTGTGGATCGGGTATTTAATGGACACTCCATCATAGTGGGGTGAGGCCGACAGCCTTCCGGAACCTTCCGACACGAATCACGGCCCTGGATACCCACTGGAGCCTGAGCGTAGGGCCGTACCAGGGGGCCTGCCAGGAATCCGGAGTTTTGCACTTCAATAATTGATCCGAGCATAGTGTGGAGTATCTGAGCTCACCTGCCGAAAGCGAACATCGCACCACAGCCATGTCACGGTGGGAGCGGCATCAATATTTACATCCCACGGATCATTTTTTCATGCCCTTGTTGCGGACTGCAGGGGCCCTGCGGGGGAAAGGGGGACCAGTAATAACTGATGTTTTTTTTAAGGGGGGATTTTGTATAAAGGAAACTTGCAGAAAGCATAGGGAAGGCCCGCCTTTGGATCACCGCATATCCCAGAAAGCTGCAAGGGGAGAGATTTATATGTGCCGTAAACACCGTTTGCCGGAACCTGAGCTGCGGCAAATCCACACACACCAGTGTGATATGAAGTTGTCAGATCCTTAATTGCTTCGTAAATATTGCGCGTCGTAATTACATTCCGGGTCACTGAGCATAAAATAAAGACGTACATCACGGTTCATACGTTTCCAGCAGACGAATGAAGCAGACAGGCACGTTTCTGCTGCTGAGATCCAAGGGGCCGGGCGACTCTCTATGGCCGGGGGGATTTAAATCTGGAACCATCCATCTGTAATGTGATGAGTCAGAATCTGCTCTCCCGGGCAGAAAAGCGAGACGTTTTTCTGTAATTCTGTCCTTTCCATGAACCCTCGGCACTGCCAGGAATGTCGTCTGCGAGCGGGAATCACTGAAAACAATCGGGCAGGGGGTTAGAGGGGGGGCTCACCCATATGGGGGAGACATGAATTGAAACCCAGTTGTATGGCATTTAATCCATCCACCGGCCCTTCACCCGCAGGCGAAGTTTCCTTTCCTCTGGGTGGGGGGGGGAGTGTTGGGAGTTGGGGCATTCGGGTGGGGAGGGGACACTCCCGGAGCCAAAACAAACTTGCTGACGCACTCACTCCTGCATGTCGGACGTGGGCCCCGCAGGGTCATGGGGGGGGGGGGTCTTTTATGGCCACCCTGATGGAAAGTCCACCCAACTCCCTGGGGCCAGACAAAATTTGTGATCAGTGTGGGCTGGAAGGCGGACTCTCGGATTTGAGCCCCCCATTCCCAGTCCCAAAGCCCAGGAATGACCCATTTCCTCGACGTCATTTCATTTTCAGGACATGTAGTACCATTGCACAAGGCACAAAAATACCCATGATGCATATAAGAGTGGGTTTGCCGTTTTCCCGACCCCCAAAAAGTAAAAAAGTAAAAAAACTTCTGCCCCCCTCCCAGTGTAGTGACACTTTCTTTCCAACAAGGGCCCCCCTACCTTGGGTACCCCACGCAAATGTGTGGTTTGAGTGGTGGGTTGACACCGCTGCTGGATGCAGACAGCCACATTCCCCAGCCTGCCCTTCCGGGGTAGGTGCTTATCCTGCGTTCGATTATCTTTCGGCGCTCGGAAATTCTGAGGTGAGTGACATCACATCCGACAATCTCCCGTTCGAGCTCCACATCTCGGAACCAACATGGCCGCCTCCATGAACAGGCCGTTGTGTGTTGTTGCTTTATATTTTGAGCGGATTTGGATTGAGATTATTTTTTCCGAGAGACAAACAAACAAGAAACACAAACTAGTCAAACCACATTAAAAGCTTTATAAAATATTTTAGTAGATCCATAGCGATATTCTTTGTTGAGGAAGAGGCAAACAACAAAAAAAAGACACTAACAAGTCTGGTAAAAATCTGATATTGCATGCTGGGATACTGTTTACAGTCATGATATGGTATTCTCTAAATCGACCACGTGCAATTACATTTATAACTATTAATACATTTAACAAAATAAACATTTTTAAATATGTATAAAATAGAATTACTGTTCACCATGCCACCATGTTGAAATGACGGCACAGGGGCAACTCGGACAACAAATCTCTGTCCGACATCAACATCATAAAAGAGGCGTGTTTCCGACGGGAAGTGACGTTTTTCGTGACGTTTCGAATGCAGGATAACTACAATAACATGCATAGAAAGTGTAGCCAGACGTCAAAAGAACAGGCACCCTGGAGATTATCGAGAACCAGCAGAAGTGTAGCGGGCAGCCATCCTAAGCCTCGCTAATCCTTCGCCATGTATCCCAACGTCCTTCCACTGAGCCAAAGGCAGAAAAATTAAAGTCAAACCATTGCCCAGTGCTAAGACCAACAACCAGCCAATCACGGCCTCAGATTCTCTGCCAGGGGTTCCCCTGTCCAACTGATCGCCAAACCCGGTCCCCCTGCTTGGGGATGCAGAGGTGTTGGGCAGGATGGGGCACAGACAGAATGTCGCAGGCATTGGCGTAATCCACGGGAAACGCTTCCCAACTGGGAGAAAATGCAAATATGGGATTTGGATAAAAAAAAAGAGAAAGACAAAAAGAGAAGACCAGCAGACAAGTGCGGCATTCGGTCCTCTTTCCGAGAGAGGATGGAAATTAACTTTAAGACGCCGTTTAAGCCCCCGCGGCACACCTAGAAAGTTCCGCCACTTAATTTTAATTGCAGGACTTAATCAAATTGTAAACGGGAGCTAAGTGGCGGCCAAGGGGGCCCACAGCCACAGTATAAAGCACACTTCGAAACAGGAGGGTGTCTGCCTCTGACCTCCCTCAGAGCCCAGAATAAGAGGTGCCCTGCAGGCATCGATCTGGCCCCTACAGGTCAGGCGTAATTCAGTGGTATCGCCACCCTGAAGCAGCCCAGGAGAGCAGGCAAGTTCCAGCATTACTCTGCTTCAGTAATTAATAGCCTGTTTGGAGGCTGACCGGGCAGCTTGGGGGGGGGAGCATAATCGTTTTATAGGACACGCTGAGCCGGAATTACCCTGGAGGAAAACCAAAACATGTTTTTGGGTAATACAAACTCCGGATGACGAGTGTGTGTGCCTGTGTGCATAATCACCAAGGCCTCTCACGCGTTTGTGTGCGGCCTACTCGCTCTTATTAACAAACGCCCCTCCCTGCATTTTTATGCATTTTTATTTATTTAGTATATACTTTCATCTGAAGTGAAGTGTGTTTTTTTTTCTTGGAGAGAACTGGGGGTTAAAGGCCTTGTTCTGAGGCCCATCGGTGATGTTCACTCAGCCGACCTTAGGATTTGAGACCGTGAGATTTCTGGTAACAACCTACTAATTCATCCGTCCATCTACGGTGACCACTTATGGAGGGTTGGAGGTCAGCACCGAGTGGGACCGCATTTCCCAGAGGCACCTCATGGCATGGCATTTCCCAGAAGCACCTGGTGGGACTGCATTTCCCAGAGGCACCTGGTGGGACTGCATTTCACAGAAGCACCTGGTGGGACGGCGTTTCCCTGACTCACCCTCTCCAGGTCTTGCCGCAGGTGCGTGAAGAGCTTGAGGCGGCGGTAGAGCACATCCTGCTCCTGCTGGGCCAGGTCGTCCACCTCATCCTGCTTGAGGGCCAGCAGTGGCCGGTTGAACCCGGCCCGGCGCCGCAGCTTCCAGTACTGGTAGAGGAAGTCGACATGGGTGTGCGACAGCCGCAGGCCTTCAGCCACGTCAGCCGGCTCCACCAGTCGGTAGAACTCGTCCTCCAGTTCCTGCAACTTGCGCTTGCGCTGGCCAGCTGTCTCGGGCTCTGCCTGCTCGGCCCGGTCCGGCCGGCCACCCTGGAGGGCGCTGTGCTCGGCACAGTATGACTTGAAGCGCACCTCGTCATTCTCCGCCAGGATGGTGCGCATCTCCAGGCCACAGTCGAAGGCGCATGTCACGTGGAAGGCCACAACGCAGGTGGGCATGGAGCACTGTGGCAGACATCGCGGTAATTCATTAATTGGTTGCAATGCAGTCAGTGATCAATAGCCATCAATCCAATGCCAAACTGCTTATCCTGCCCAGGGTCAGTAGGGGGCGCTGTAGCCCATCCCAGGTACACCCTGGACGAGATGCCAGTGAATCACAGGTCACGATACAGACAGTGGCAGTGTTTACCACCACTCAAACCCCAGCAGTTTGCCCCCCCCCCCCCGTTGATCAAAAACATCTATTAAACTAGCGGGTTTGGGGGGCCCGATATGATTTCTTGTGTTTCGCCCCAGAGACAAGTAAGTCAACCCTGGATACATACTATATTTAATAAAAACTATATCCATTATACCAACATATATGTAAGTAAATTTACATACCCACAACGGAAAATAAGTAGTTGAAAAACATATGTATAAAAGTGTATGTGCGTGTATATATATGTATATATATAAATAACACATACGCACAGTGTACATGTCAGCATATTACACTGGCACATATTTATCTATCTGGCAGACGCTTCTGTCCAAAGCGACATAAAACAAAACAAGATGAAACAGAACGAGCGTGCAGCTGACAAGGTGCTCCGCCGCACGCATAAAACACCTCGACTTCTCAACCGCCGGCATCTTCAGACTATTCCGTTCTGTAAGTGTGCGCATTCCACTCCTTATTTAAGATTCCCTTCCAAACTGTAATTCTCCCACATACAGTGCTGTGCAGAAGTCTTAGGCAGCCTAAGAATGATGTTTAAATGACCTTCATGTTGGGTGTAAAACTATCACATTATGTCTGTCAAAGTGTGTCAGCTTAGCCATTTTAAAAGCTCTGCTAAAATCACCACATTATTTCCAGCAACCCATGTATGACTCGACCACTATCACACCTCATATCGCAATACCTTTTTAACTAATTTAATTAATTAAGTAAGCTGGTGGTGAAATTTAATAAATACAGGGATGGCTGGGGTGTCCCTTATTATCTAGCCATCCAACAAGATACCAGTAACGTTTTGGAAAACAGAAGAAATTTTTACTAGTTTTAATTGTGTCACTCTTAATTTATCCTCCTGAGACCCGGGCCATTCATTTGTGTCCTCTGTAGTGGACATTTTGTTTTTGCATCTATCCTTTCACTGATGTAAGAAAACTTATTTATTCCTGTTGTACACTAAAGAGGACATGCTGTGAAATTAAAAATAAATTTGAAAAAATCTAAATTGTAAGATGTTTTATTTCCTCCTCACAAATAACCTGAAATTGAAAGACACTTTTTTTCCTTGGGTCTCAGGAGGCTATATATGCACTAATGATAAATTGTGTTTTTTATTCTGGGCAAAAGTGCACTTACTACCCAGATAAACGACTTTAAACATGTCCTGTTGCTACCTAAGACTTTTTTAACAGTACTGTATATGATTCAATAACAGGCATGCCGTAAATAAAGAAAAATAAAAAATTTTGCAAAGGGGCCCGTTGACCCCCCGTGACCCCCCCCCACCTATTTGTGCACTCCCTATAGCTCCACCAGTGGATGTACTACACTGACAGCCAGAAGCAGGGCTGTAACACCAGAAAAACATGGATAAAATGACTCTTAAGTGTGAGCATTCAGAAGATCACATCTGATTAGACAGCGAGACAGAGAGAGACGCTTTTATCGACAGCTGGGACTGACCATTTAATGATCGGGCTAAATTTATCTGTCAGACATGTTCTCCCCGCTGGCCATCTGACCATCCCGAGAAGCGGTACGGCAAACGGCTCACGGCCCACGCACACTCCCCCCCCCCCCCGCAGGGTGATTCACCGTGTATACGGCTACGTTTTTTTGTTGTTGTTGTTAATTTAAACCCCCTTAAGCTGTAATTGGTGACTGTCGGCTTTGCTTCGGGTGGGATGGCGAATGGCGAATGGATTCGCGAGGATGGAAGGGGGAAGAAGAGGGAGTAGGGGGCAGATTAATGGGAGTGGTGGGAGGGCGGAAAAAAAAAAAAGAGGGGAGTAAATGAAAAAACAAATACGGACATGGGTTTATAGGAAGTGTCACTGCTATCTGCAGGGTTAGGCGTCGGGGACCTGGTGCGTTTACAGGGGGCCCAATCTTTGCCCCCCCCCCCGGCCCCCTGCGCTGAAGGTTTCACACCCCCGCTCAGACTGACACATTGCACTGATTTCCCCAGTGACTAATATATCCATCCACAGGGTGTCTTAAAGACCCTCTGAAATAAACAAGATCTGTTCTGCTCTCTCTCCGCCAATCAGAAGCCTCTTTCTTCCGTGTCGAAGATGTCACTGGGGCTTCGGGGCAGATCGGATATCGCCGGTTTAACTACAGCGGCGGTCTCCCTCATTACCCCGGGGATCTATGAATCACCACGCCGGACGGAGGCTCGAACTCTGGCGAGCGTCGGAGACGGTCCCGACCACTCGTTAAAACCCCCGCGCTTCTGCTTGCACGAGGTTTCTGGGCTGCTGGCCTGTCTGTTACAGGAGTGTCGGGACCGAACAGAGAAACGGAGGATAGAAAGACAGCAAGGGCGACGGCTGGATAAGCGGCAGGCTCTGGATTGGCCGACGCTGGCAGCCACACGGGGGAGAAGCGACGCCCACCAAATCCTGCCACACCGCGGCACTAAGAAATGTCGCCATGGATATTTCAGCACTCTGCTCTGACTCAGCCTCAGCCTCGGCTGCAGACAGCGGAGGCCGACTCCCCCGATGGCTGGGAGGAATAGGCACTGATGAAAAACACCCGGTGGTTTTGTCGTATATTTACCGAGCTGATGGGTTTAATGCGGTTAACATTTCGGGTTGCCAAATCAATGTGTTTACTGGTTACTGCTGCGTGTAATGGACCAAAACGGCACTGTCCAGTAACTGTGGTAAGGGTGTGAGTGCAGTCATGTGGCCAACATATAATGACTCCCAGCTGGCACTTTAAGTCAAAGCAGACCAGCTGGGAGCATTCGGGGGGGCCTACCTGTATGCAGGTGCCGGTGTGCTCTCGGCACAGGCTGCAGGACAGCGCCCAACGGCTCTGGGGGATGTGGGACACCTTGGTGATCGGTTCCATCTTTTCTGGGCAGCCGATGCTGACCTGCGTGGAGCACAGGTCACGTGACTCAGGCGTCCGTGCCACGGGGCCAGGGCTAACCCCCGTAGAAAGACTCGAAACTCGAAAACACCGAAGAACATTCCACTTCCGCTTTTTCTGTTCGCCCCATGGTGACGTGAGTAAGCACCGCATCCCGCCCCCATGCCTGCATCCCATTCATTACTATTTCAGATCCAGTTTGTTCTCACAGGAAAAGAGCTTTGGATTTAAGGTCACGGGCTCGACACTGACACTCTGACCCAGTGTGGTGGACAGATTTATAGTTTCGTACAGTCAGGCATGTTTGTTAGAGCAATGCTTCGCCTCGTCCTTCAAAAAAAACAACCCAGGCACTTGATGAGAACTCCACCTGTCGCCCTAAATCGGACCTGATCCAAAACCCATAAACGGAAATCCCATTCTACTCTAGCCATGACACATGAGCCAGGGGCCATACACGGCCAATCGAAACGCCTGTGACATCATAAGGTAATTGATTAACCCTTGCTAGCCTGCTCTGCTGTTCCATAATGCTTGTTTGTGCTAATGGGGCAGCCTGACATGTTCCCAGCAAGGTGCCACCACGGGGAGCCTCACCTCTGGGATCCATAAGGCACAGCTGACGTGCACCCACTTGGTACCGCTGCGGGTGGGCTTCAGTGCCCCCCCCCTCTTGGGGCACAACAGGCATTTGGGCTGGACCCCCAGGGCACAGGTTCGGCACAGCCAGTTCCCCCGGGGAACCTTCAGGATGCCATAACAGGCCTGGGGGGAGGGAAGAAGAGCCAGGTTCGAATGCCATGAGCCCACCACTGAGAAAACGCCCCCCCCGGGGGGGGGGGGGGGGGGCGCCTCCACACAAAAGTTTGCCTAGGGCCCCTGAAAAGGTGGAACCGGTCCTGTTCGGTAGCATCTTTTCAGGTCTGTGGCATGCTATAGCATAGCAGAGGTAAAGAGGTACCGACTCCCTGAAATCACAAGGGTTACGGGTGCGAAAGCTTTACTGTAAGTTCAAGTACAATGAAATACTTGCTTGTGTACCTTCTATGAAATGTCCCTCTGCTGTCATTTTCCCAAACATCCTCACACCCTGGTTCTTTGTCAAAGAAACCCATGGCTTTAGTTTAAGGACCTCTACCCATTTGTACCGCATGACGTTAACCTGGAATACAGTGTACACTTTATGCAGTCTCAATGCACCCTTGTCCAGATGACAGAGCCTGACCCAAGGAAGAATTCACTAATGCGGCTGTGGCGTTTAGCATTGTTGATGTTGAACTCCTGGTAGCAGGTGCTAGTACATACTGAAGAACTGTCTGCAAACTAAAGAAAACAAATACTGATTAGCTCCTGGATGTGAACCACCACCGTGTGTCAAATGAGCCTGTTTAAATACCCAAATCAATAGTGGTGGTTGTTTGAAAGAACAAACGGCAAATTGAGAGAACATGAATTACTCCGAGACGTTATCACGCCTGCCCATAATATTAATAAATAATAAATGCAAAATAAATAGAAAATGAGGTTTTAGAGAATGGAACAGCGAGGGCAAATCCAGAATCCAGATCCAACAATCTTTCATAGCAGTACAGAAGCAGACCTCTGCTACCATGGCAACAAGAAGTGACAAGCAGAAGACATTGACTTGAGTGTGGATGAGAGACCCCTCCCCCCATCTGGTAAATTTTGAGTCCAAGAGCATGCCATCAGCATTTCACTGGAACAATTCAGGTCAAGTACCTCAATGTAGTCGGAATCCCAGCATCACTAGTGGAGACCCCCTTCCAGCATAGGAAATTGTGAAGAACATGTCGTAGGCTGCTACCCCACCCACAGCTCTTCATTGAAAACCCAGGGCTACAGTTGTACCACAGCAGAGTTCCGGAACAGAATAAGTTGTACCTGTGGTGAAACCCCTGGATTGGGCAGAATAGGAGACTAGGGGTCATTCTCATAACTGCATGTTGTTGGGCTACAGGATAAAAGTGTCTGTTGACACTCTTATGCTGTGTGTGGTCTACTAGACAGCTTGGCTATGTGGTATAGCTGAAATAATGATAAACTGTACAGCATTACGTCGAGGCATGGATGACAATGTCCACAACGCAGCTATCAAGTTCAGAAGGAACTTTATTTAAAACAAAAAAAACATGCGACCACAAGGAGTCACACAAAGGAATATAATGAAGACATGAACTAGCAAAGGCTAAAACGAAACATGAGGAAATGCAGAGTGATCACAGAGACATAGAACAGGGTTTGCAGTGGAGACCATTGAACCATCGAACTGCAAACACGCACAATAGCCGAAAGGAACGGGGAATGGGCAGGGACACAAATATACAGGTACCGAGAGCTAAACAGAGGACAGCTTGAGGGCCATTAACGATCATTCAGGCACTAAGAGAGATACAAGAAACACAGATCAGGTTGCTCTTTGTAGAGTAAGTTGCCCACAAAGGGCTGCCACCTGTAGTGGCACCCATGGAGCTGGGGGTTGAGGGCCTTACTCAAGGAGCTGCAGATATACTGTAGCTGGGTTTGAACTGGAGACCTTCTGATTACAGGTACACAGGCTCAGCCCACTGAGCCACACACTGCCAATAACATAGTTATTTGCTGTCATTACCAAGTATCATGCAGATTCACCCATTTTCTGTTACTGCTTGTCCTATTTATGGTCATGGGAGTCCAGAGCCTATGGGCACAGGGCAGAGAATAACCCAGGATGGGGCGCCAACCCATCACAGGACACACCATTCACTCACATACCATTTACTCATACAGTACAGTACTTCAGTTAACCTGAGCATGTTTTTGGAGTCTTGGGGAAATCGGAGTACCCGGAGGAAACCCCATGACAACACGGGGACAACATGCAAACTCCACACATACAGAGTCCCAGAGGCGTGAGGTAATCCTGAGCTGATCCTGAGCTGATCCTGAGCTGATCCCGAGCCAACACCACACCGCTTGACCCCTCACCTAGACACCTTGGATATACTTACGTAGAACCAACTGGGACTTTAAAAACTATTTAAACTGTAATTATTGTCAATGTAAATACTGTTTGCTCCCCGGTCGCCCAGAGGAGGATGGGGTCCCCTTCCGAGTCTAGGTTCCTCTCAAGGTTTCTTCCTGCTAGAGGGAGTTTTTCTTTGCCACTGTAGCCTCAGGCTTGCTTGGTGGGGGTTCGGGCCGGTTATATGTAAAGTGCTTTGCGACAATGACCATTGGTAAAAGCGCTATATAAATAAAACTGAATTGAATTGAATTGAACAGTGTGTACCACAGTGCCACTGTGCCGCCCCAAGTACATTGTACTGTACATCACTGCATAGGACGGGTGGCACGGTGGCGCAGAGGTTAGTCCTGCTGTCTCACAGCAAGAAGGTCCTGGGTTCGGTCCCGGGGTCTTTCTGTGTGGAGTTCGCACGCTCTCCCCGTGTTCGTGTGGGGTTTTCGCTGGGGGCTCCGGTTTCCTCCCACAGTCCAAAATTGTGCAGGATAGGTTGATTGGTGTGTCTAAATTGGCCCTGTAATTGTGAGTGTGTGCGCCCTGCGGTATGTTGGTGGCTATCTGGGGTTGGTTCCCGCCTGCGCCCATTGTTCCCAGGATAGGCTCCGGTCCCGGAGGTT
>JAODLD010000070.1:1004972-1039713 GCA_026781065.1 Mormyrops boulengeri | reverse complement strand
ATCTGCTCTGCACGATCGCAGCCTTTGCTTCCGACAATTTCCGCAAAAAAAAAAAAAAAAACCCGTCAATAGCGGCGTCAATATTTTTCACCAAGCTACAGCTGCAACACTTCCCCCCCCCCAAAAAATATACACAACCATTTATTTTAAAAAAGTTATTTAGAGGTGCAGCGACTTTCTACGTTATCTAACATAAGGATATGACCTACATGCACTGGCTGGGTACCTCACGACTCATTCCTTAAGTATTTGCCCAATTCTAACTGGAGCAAAAAAAAAAAAAAAAGGAAACAAAATATATTAAAGGGCAGTAAAAGTACCTTTTTCGATTCGGTTGCAGGCTGCTTTTTGGATGAAAGAAAAAAAGCGTCCTCAGTTCAGACGGATGGACGATGCTGTGAAATTAGATAACTGGTAAGCCGCTGACAAGCGCCGCGATTATTCTAGTAGGCGGCTGGTTAGCTGTAGCATCGGCGGGCTGCGTTAAAGGCTGGCAGAAAAGTGACAGCGATATATGCTCCCTAAAGAGTCCGGATTTGTTTTCTTTTTTTGTTGTTTATAAAAAAAAGTATCCAGCAAGCTAAGCAGCAACGCTACTCCAGGTTAAAAACCAGTCCGCGGCGCAACATTATGCAACAAAATAGCGCCGGATGCGTACGCCGATCTTATTTGTATTTAAGCTGTCTTTTCAAGACTTTGAAGTGATGTCATCCGAGAGCCGGATTAAAACTGCAGGCTGGCCCAGCTAGCGCTTAGCCGCCGCTAGCCCAATAGTTACATCTGCTCAGTCGTGTCGCATTTTCGGCTGCGGTCCAGATCCAGCGTGGTATCCGACGGTCCCACTTTAACACAGGGATTTTTTATTATCATTATTATTTTCCTCTCTCTCTTGTCCCTTCCCTGGGATCCCCCTAAATTTTTATGCAGAAAGAGTGTTTTAAATTTCAGCGCACTCGGGGTTTAGCTAGTCGCTGCGATAGTTTGCGTGAGGCTCTGCCGCGCACATTTCTTCCCCCCCCCATTTGCACCGCTCCCCGGCCAAATCGCGCTGCTATCCCCTATGTGCAACCTTAGAGCAAAAATAATCTCACACTTAAAAAAAAATCTTTTGGCGCCATGTTAATGGCGTACTTTAAAATAGCCATCCAACCCCCCACCCCCGAAAGGCATCCGAATTATCATTACCTTTTTGCAAAAAACGCAAGGCGCACATGCAGCGATATCAGAAAATGACGAGATGTGTTTTCCTCACCTGTCAAGTTTCTTGAGAAAGTGATAGCAACCATTAACGTTAAGATAACGTCAGCGGCTTGTCGAATCAGTAAATGGGGCGGTTCATTGTATTACCGTCCATCTTATTTCGAGCATATACATAAAACATTACTTAATACAACAAATATTATGTTTAATTGCAGTATTTCTCGAAATTAAACTTTTACGTGTTGCAAAAATGTTGTCAGACCCCGTAAATTTTACACAGAAAGAAATACTAAATAATATAAACACTTCGAAGCTGGACAAAGTATTAATCAAGAAAATATTTTTACTTATTTCTTCATCGTATTCATGCGTGGCTGTAGGCTTGTTCATACATTAACATACGTGTTGGACGCTCCAAACTAAAGGAAGCGGATCCATTTAGTTTCATTTGCACTTTACTTTTAAACCCCACTGATTTCACAAATTGTATGTGCTAGCGACGTGTGTGAGATTGTATATCTCGGGAAGTGACAGTTTGATGTATAACGCGAACCATCTAAACGTCTAAAGCTGTTAATCGTTAATAATGATGTGACTCCAGCCGTTAAATCGATCATAAAGAATTTAACAAAACGCCATTTTTATATATATATATATTTTAGTTTAATAACACAAAGTTGTCCATCAAGGCCTTAAATTACCTTACTAAATTCATGCGACTCTTCGTTTATGGTGACATATATGATGGGTTGAGGGTTAGGCAGACGACAGGCAGATTAGATTTGGAAACTGGTGACGTAAAATGCTTCGTCAGATTGTTGTTTTTTAATAAAATAAGATTGTGCCAATATTTGCACGGAAAGTTCAGCTCAGTTCAGGTACGTGATTAATTATAATTTGCACAGAATCCAGTAACGATGTGAGAGCGGAAGTATATTGATTTAGGACATAGATTTAGCGACTCGACTCACCGGAAGGGCACTGAAGCAGTGCAGTTAAGAAAGGTACTTAACCTGAATGTCCTCAGTAAAATATACTGCTTTATAAATGGGAAAATAGTGAATTGATCTGGATATATGTCGGCTAAGCATGTAAGTGTTCAGGGTTCATTGATTTGATTTTAATGAGGAATGTTTTTAAAAATGTTCTGTGCTATAAATCTATTGTGCAGTTTACGGGTTTTGTACAATCTTAGATTAACAACTCGTGTTAGGCTCTAAGGGAGACGAACAGATACCTAACAGAGAGTTGATGGTTTGGCAAACTGGGTATTCGTCAGTTGCTACAGATGTGCTATGCTTAGGCTACTACCATACTGCCTCCTGGTGGACAACAGCAGCACTGACAAAAGCGCTTTCACCTTCGTTCCGTCCATCTTCCAGTCACAACCACCATTATGATGCTCTTAATTCATCATTTGTTTCACCAGGCAAGTAGGTGAAAGTAGGGAGACCAGGCAATAATTGACACAGAAACAGAAGACCTATTGACAGATTCGAGGGGATGTTCTTACAGCGTAACCCTTGTTTTATGCTGAAATGAAGACCTCTGGTCTTTGTCAACATGTTTACAAAGATTTTCCTGGAAACAAGGAAATTCCTATTTGGGAAAGAGCGAACTGGCTATGTGGTGACAAGCCCTATCCGAATAATATATAAAAAAAAACGTAAGTTACTTTGGACATACAGCTAATTGTACAAGACTAAGAATACTGTGAACTTAAGACTAAAAATAACCTAAAGGAATAAACGAGCCCTTTGAGTTTTTGGGCTGAGCTGTTAATAAAAGCAGGTCTTGAATTTTGAGTATTGAGTACTTAACTACCGAATTGCCTGTCCACTTCTTCCCTTGGTATTAATACTTGAGCTGTTTCTCCTATATACAACTAAAATATACATTCATAATATTTTGAAGTCGCTAGTCACAAGTAACTACAAGAAAGGAAAAGTAAATTATAATCCACCAAAAATCAGCATAATACGAACGGCATGGATAATTAGTAGGTATTAATTATTAGATTGTTTTATTTATCCTGTTACATTTTGCTTCTTTTTGCAGTAATAGAACACTACACTTATTTGGCAAAATATCCAACCATCTTTTAACTGCTGATTCTGGGCAAGGTCACAGGGGGTCTGGAGCCCGTCCCAGACAACAGAGGGCACAAGCCTGGGGTACTCCAAAGATGGGATGCCAGTCCGTTGCATGGCACACATGCCCACATACACGACAGCCAATTTTTAGACGTGCATGTGTCTGGACTGCAGGAGGTGACCTGCACGACGCTGGGAGGAATTTCTCACACACGCAGAGCAGAGGTGGGATTAGAATTTACAACCCTATGCCGCCAACCTTTTTGGCAAAATAAATTAAATGCAGACATGTTTTGTTTAAGCAATTCACTCATAATGACCATCAGATTACAGTTCATGACACCTTAAAATGAAAACACCCCAGAACATTTCTGTTTTTTTTTTCCATACGCGTCCTTTGCACCATGAAATATGCATGCCCTCTATGAATATGTGGAAAAAAGAAATCGGGAATTAATTTAGCATAATTTACTCTCTGATTCTGGAATCTTCCTCCCAGAGCCAAATGTTCTGTGGCTTTTTGACAGGTTTGTACACAGCGTCTGCCAAACTGAATAATCTCTGGTTCAAAATGTACCCAGGAATCTTGGGCTAAAACCAAAGGTTCTTGGCCGTGGCGGGGGTGGAATTGTCTCGGGGAGACGGCACATTGTTGGCTTAGTGAAAAAGAGGGGCATGTCTAGCAGACCACCAGACAAGAGCCACCGTACCGGGACAGCATTGTCACTGTTACTGCAGTGTAAATAAGACGCTGAAATGCCAGACGCGTTCACTGCATGCAAACAGTGTGTCCCATACTGCTTATGGTGTTGTTTTATTTTTTGATACTGATTGATGTTACATTTTGGCACCGTGCTTACAGATTACTGCTACATCTTCAGTTACATTAGCTTGGGATTCAGTGTCGCTTTGAATTAGCTCGGACCTTTGTTACTTGACTGTTACATTATTTCAGTGCCATTTTTCTACTGTTCCCAAACAGCCCCTGGCACCGGCAATCGCCCCGGGTGTCTCCTTTGTGAAGCCTGCTGAGATCCAGAGTGTGGCTTCTTCTTTTCTTCCCTCCCCAGTTCCATTGAGTGATCTCCATGTCTTCCTTGGACTCTCTCCAGGTCTTCACTGGGCGGACGTGAAAATTAAACAGCTCAGTTTGTCCGCCCCCCTCCCGCAAGTCCTAGTTGCATTGCAAGTATTTTCTGGGGTTCTTCGTGATGGTTTGATCGAAATTATTCCACGCCTTTGCCTCTCGCCTATCTGGGTATACGAAACTTGTTTAATGTATTGCTGTGGTTGTGACCGTTTGTATGGCAATTGTCAAAGAGATTTTTCAATAGGCAGCGTGTATTAGTTTGTAATTTATTGCTGTGATGTCGTGGAATTTTGAAATACAAGTTTCGTTAAGGGCAAATGCCAACAAAATGATTTGTTTTTATCGTTTATAAGATTTTCGTAATAAAAACGTACAGGGACGTTACCAAATTGACATGTTTCACTGTGTGGGACAGAAATAAGGATTTCCTTAGTTAAACTTCATTTATTAACATAAAGGCACAAAATCCAAGTACCTCACCATTACGCTCACGCGACATGCGTGTACCTGTCTGAACTCTATAGTGTACATGTAGTATTACCATGATTCAGTCCTTGAAATTGTTGTTGTTCCCGTTTATTTCGCACTTTTTGCCGTAATATTTCGGAATACGGTATTATTTTAAAATGCAATGCGTCAATGTTGATACACACCTGCACATACACACATACACACACACACACACACACACACACAACTACCGTGCTGGCAGATTTTTCTGGTCAAATTCAGCAATGCAAAACTTGAGGTGAGTGAGATGCCGCACAAAATTTTAGGGAATTCATCACCCACTTTGCTGTACAGGGCATTTAATAAATGCAAGTCATTGTGATTGCTCATACTATGCTGTTATTCCTTTCCGGGCGCAGAACATTGCATCGCTATATTCAGTAATTTTGTCATTCTTTCCCTCTAGCTCCCGCCTGAAATAATGGTTGTCTGTTATGAATTCATCGTGTCTTGAAGCCGCAGGAATCTTAGTTTGTGCTCAGCTTCGTGTCAAAACATGTCCAGCGAACAATCGCCTATTCTTTAGAAAAAGTAACAGTGCGAGCTTACTGCTGGCGTGAATTAAAATATTTATAGATAAATGTATTTGTGGGCATTTTTCAGTTAGTCATGATAAACGACGGTTATTTGCCAATTAATTTCTTTATCAATCTCAGTTATCAGTACACATTGATAACTTTAACTTTTTATTATTTGACATTTAAACTCTACCGCAAAGCGTGCACTTCGGTTGTGCAACAAGGTGCATATCTAACGCAAAACTTTATTTAATATATTTAAGACGCACTTTTAGATCACCACCGCCGGGCGGCGCTGTAATAAACGCATCAAACTACAAATAAACACTGGCGCATGCGCGGTAGAATTTACGGAGACGGTGTGTTTTATTCTGCAGTTGATTTCCTTTCATTTTCAGCATGGCGGCTGGGGATGTTGAAGAGTTTATTCAGCAGAACCGACAGCTGGCGGAGCGGATAGACGCATATAGGTCACTTTCGGAGACTGAAAAACATTGGAAGTGTAGGAAAGAGTTTATCTTTCGAAACCTCAGCGATTACCAGGATCCCCACCTAGACTCCCTGCTGGCTTTGTCCATGGTTTGGGCAAACAACGTCTTCCTCGGTTGCCGGTATGTATACGGAGTTTATCTTGTCCTCCTGCCAGAAAACTTAACATGTAGCTGCCACTGTCTATACTGATGTGGAAAAACGCGTTTGGGACTGTAATGGTGGCGGTGTGCCGGTCACTTGCATGTTAAAATAATACACCAGCACCTACTGTTTGTATTTATATGTTTGCATTTAACAGGTATAGTCAAGGACTGCTGGATAAAGTCAAGGAGATGGCTGACGGTATTGTTGTAGAAGATGCTCCTGTATTTAAAACTAGAGACGAAATCATAAAGCAACAACAGGTGAGGTGGTATTGACTGCGTGTTGGTTCAATTTATCGCTTAGACTTATCACTTAATGCTGAATGATTTAGTGTGGCAGGTCAAAACTGAATGTTTTTTTCTGCCTCTGTCTTATCAACTATAGCGCCGATGACCAGAGCAGAGGAAACAGCCTCCGATTTGGACATGAAGACCTTCTGATACTGAAACATTTAAATTCACATGGCTACAGTATTTTTGTTTTATTTTTAAATATCTGTTCATTAATAGAGGACTGATTGTTGGATAATTGGTCATTTTTGGTGTATATTCGAGGTCAGTTGAACATTTTAGTAAAACATTTGAAGTGTTCAATCTCAAAGTAGATTTCCCCATTACATCATTTTATGTGCTTATCTGCTAAAGTGGTTTTTTTTTTAACCTGAGAAACTAAATTTAACAGGGAACTCGATTTAAGATGAAATACATGTAACTTTTTAAAGTTTCTCTGTATAGCTGGGTATTTAATCTAATGATTAAAACCCACTGGAAACACTGTACTGTTTCTTTTATACTAGTATGACCAAAAGAACATTTCGCAAAGTAAATTTTTCATTCTTTCACCTGTCAAATGTCTTTTTGCTGAGTGAAATCTTAACTGACACCATAGAGTTCAACCCAGGGGCTGCAGCAAGCCAAAGAGATTGTACTGGAATTGGTGCTGTCAGAATTTAAACTCCTGGTTAACAACACCAGTATAGAGATATAAAGACCATTGCAGCTGGTAGTTCAAAATAAGTGAAATTAAGGTGAAAGATACTTCCCTCGCTGTTGCCATTCTAGGTTTGAATGTTTTTCTTTGAATTTGGTTTCAATTTCTTTTGTCATAAATGCTGAATTTGTAAAGCATGCAGTATTATGGTCCTATAAACCTCACGATCCTAAAGGGATTTGTGTCACTTTATTATTAACATTTCAATAATCCCAGCTGGCATTTTTGCTTCTGTTCCTTTGGTCTGAATAGTTGGTCTTGAATTTGGTTCTCAGTCCTGAGTCAGTATTCATGCCTTCTGTAGCTGATGATCTGAAAGTCATGCTAGCATCAATAAAAAAAAAAAAAAAGACAGTTCGGAGATAGGGAGTGTGTGAGAAGAAAGAGGAGATTTGATGTCAGACAAAAAAAATCTTAGCACTCATGTCGTATTTGTTGTGAGGGTCTTTTTTTATTTAATTTGTATCCAGCTTGGTTCAGCTGCATCAGTGTAGACAAATAAAAATAGCATGTTGAATATTTTAAGTTTGTCCTTTCATTCAGCATATATCCATACTAAACTGGATTTATAATATGACCACAGATGGAAAGATGATGCTTATTGTAAGAAATGGTGTGATTTAGACCAGAACCTTCTAGAAGTATGGATAGTCCATTAAATTTGTAGACCATGGCCCTCGTAGTGAATGTGAGGGAAATACCAGTGTATACTGAGGTTCCTGCTGGGGAAATCTGTGTCCTTAGTTGGGCAGCGTATGATGACCTCAGCAAGGCCACTGAGACGATGCAGACCAACCCTGGCTGGCTGGGATACAGCCTCTTGCATGACCACACTGCATGTGTGCACTAGGGCACCCTCAACATTAATATCAGCAATCAGTCTTAAAAGTTCTGAAATAAATGCTTTAAACACTAGTGGCACCTAAAAAATGTCAGAAGTACCATAAAAAAAATACATTGAAAGCTTAAGTAATTTGTCTTCTCTCGAGAAGCCTTTGCCATAATCACAAACCGAGAGGTTTGACTCG
Organism: Mormyrops boulengeri; assembly: GCA_026781065.1. NCBI lineage: Eukaryota > Metazoa > Chordata > Actinopteri > Osteoglossiformes > Mormyridae > Mormyrops > Mormyrops boulengeri. The sequence goes on along the minus strand of JAODLD010000070.1, from coordinate 1,031,648 downwards.
CGTTATAAATTCTCTTTGGACCAGGAAAGTTCCATGAATATTTCTGTAAGTAATACAAGTAAAAACTTCTGCATAAACACTGGTTACAGGTGCACTGGATGTGATCTCACAATTTCAGCCCTGAATAAAAAGATGGTCTGGTGTATCCAATATTGGTGAAAAGAAACACACCTAAACTTTTAAACTCTTTATTATAGATTTACAATCAAGTTGCATAATACAGACATGACAATTTCAATGTAACCCCATCACTGCTAAAGCAACAGTGTAATATTTACACATCACTTCAGAAAAAGGTGCCTCCAGCACAAAATATTCAGCAGAACTGAATGGTTATGCTGACATTTTGAAGTTTAACTTCAGTTATTAAAAGAATAATATATTGTAAGCAAAAACCACAGGACTTCACAGTCAAATGCAAATTTCAACTAGATGCCGTTCTGCAAACTTACCTTTCACCTGAAAGGCTGGTCATTTACTTTGTTGATCTCACACTGAACAGGACCTGCTGCAAACATAAAATCTCCAGTCAGACTGGGAATCCCACTTTGGAGCTACAAAAAGGTCAGGTCCCACTTAAAAAGCCTTTTTCAGAGAAAGCAAGCCTTAAATCCCATACTCACTGGGTTAACCCACACAACTGGTAATAACAATTAATCCAATTATACAAATTCATGCCACCAGTTTAGGTTTTACGTCATGGCGTTTACCTTCCTTTATGAATATAAAGCAAAGAATATATTACATTTTCAGTCTGTGTCAGGGTGAGCGCTGGGCAAGACTATGAATCTTGCCAATGCCTGCTCGCCACCGACAACGTAATGTCCCTCCTTAGATTACACACGTAGGCAGTCAATGCCGCATGTGCCAATATGAGGATGGTCGCGGCCACGTGTACCAGAAAGGAACAGCCGCACGGGACGCACCTCCAACGGCCCCGGGCGCTGGCCGAACATCCACGTTTTACCGCATCAGTCACCTGGAAAGATCAGCGAAATTATTGATTACTGTGGGTCAAATAAATTCAATCGTGGTGCAACAATGCGAAGACTCCGCGCTTTCTTAAGAGTTACAAAGCGCGTTAAATGTCTTGTTCCAGTGATTGAGGATAGGACTAGATGATGGGGAAACATACTAGTACCGAAGACATTTCACTGGACCTTCTATTCCTCCGAACATACACACACGAGTATGGAAAAACATCGTGCATGCCAAGAATGGAGGGTTTAAAAGAAAATCCCATCAGAGCCCGTAAGCACTCTACGGAAACAATACACTTCTGCGCAAGAATATGAAACTTTATATATCTTACAAGTCTAACAAGGAACTGATACACAGAGATTTGATTAAACGATCGGAAATGGAAACAGTAAATACAGATCTGAAAGGATTTGGAATTGATACAGCAAAATCAGCGAGGCTCACCCTAAATTAAGAGACCCTTTCCGCTAAGCAGTAAGCAGGCAGTCGAGCTGTGAGAGAAAAGGGCCGCATGGTTTGTGGCGGATGGTTTTATACGGAGTGCGGTTAAGTAACCATAGATACTACACGGCCTAGACAAAAAGGATTCGCATTTTACGACAGCGACACCTTGCGTTCACCGAATATGTCGCAGACAAAATAATTCAAAAATATGAAAGAAAATCAATGTTTGTATACAACCCCGCTGAAAAAAGGTTAGACCAGCATAGCTGGTTACCAGCATGACTAGCATAATGCATACCAGCATATGTAGTGATGCTGGTGGACCATCATCATTAATGAAACATTGTAGACCAGCACAGCTATGCTGGTCCACCAGCACCTAACCAGCATGATAATCATGCAAGTCTATGCTGTTTTTTCAGAATGAAAGTCTTGTATTTATAACAGGAAAGCTGATAATCAAATGGTTTCATTTATATTACCTGCAATGACCCTGTTGTTGAGTGTAATAAACCCATTAAGCTTTCCGATTATCCCGTAAAAAGTCGATTAGGTCTGCTGGTACGATTTCCAGCAGGACACATGCAGCAAAATCCTAAACCACCGTCACCAACTTTGGTCAGCTAGCTGGAACGAGATTTTCAATTCAATACGACTCTGCACACTCATGCGCAGGCATTTACATGCATGTAAAGGTTATATTACATTATGAATAATCTGCAAGGTTTGCAAAATACCCCCAGCGCTTCTGATGCTGCTAATTTTAGGTTTATAATGGAATAATATAAATTTGCCGTAAGATTTCTTGCATGAGAGTCTGAAATCGTGAGTTTCCCGCCAGATGCATGAGAGCTGCAAATCCTGCATTAAGCACAATGCCTGCATAATATTTTTAAACAATGCGCATTATGACCTTATACCCCGTTATGGTGCAGATTGATCCCGCTGAAGTTCCCCTGCATGCCGGTATTATCCCGATAAGACACGCGTCCTCTGGGGCTCTGGGATTAGGCCAAAGTTCAAGGCTCATCCAACATGGCGGCGTTCATTCTAAGGTAACACTCCTGTCTCCGATTATCACGACTGCAAAGGTCTCCCCACCCATACGTCTGATTTTTACTTCACAGCAAGTTTGTAATATTTTCGCGCAATTATGAAGGGTTAAGAGTTTTTCGGCTGGGTTAAATAGGAGTTAGCTAGCGGTTAGCGTAGTCAGATAGCTATCATGGGTTCCCCCCAGCACGGACGTCGGAGGGGGATCTGTCTTTTGACAATGTTATGTGGAAAAGATGGGAATTTTTACTCGTAAAGCTAAATTAAATGTATGTCGTACTGATAATTTTACTGATCATTTTAGGTAGTATCTTAACAGCGATCGGGAGGTCAGCAAGTGCATATTCCGCTGGGTTTACGTCCTCCTGAAACCAGTCCTTCTCATCACTAGGCTAATTATTCATATAGGTAGTTAAATTTAATATTATTATTATTAATCCTGAGGTGGGTACGCTGAGCTCCGTGTGGGTTTAACGAATAATTTGCTCTGAAGGTTGAACTCTTGAATGACTTGGAGAAATTGCCGGCGGACTCAGGTGTTTTGTTTGTGCGACTCGGATATAAAAACTGCATCTTTAAAAAAATCACTTTGTAATGTCGCTATCGGGTGTTTTTGATATGCAAATATTGCATACTGCTAATAATTATGGACGCAAATAATTCGAGCCGAGCTGCCGTTGAGATGTTGTGCACCAGCCTGATGGCGGTGTTTTGTTCATAAACGCTAATCTTAACGTTCATAGACTCTTTTAAAACTATTTATATCTGTTTTAATGCCTTGTAAAAAGCCGAATAGAAGATAGGTCTCAGTCTGCGTAGGCAAGGGCGAAGTAACGTGAATGACTGAGGCGTTTTTTTATGTAATTCATGACAAACGTGTATCGTATAAATTGCAATTCACAATGTTACAAAAGAAAAACGTGGCGTCGGTTATTTACTATGTAGGTCAGTATGCATGTGTGTATATAGAGAGAGAGTACGAATGCTTTGGAAAGAAGTGATAATCTGCTTAAGCAGTAGGGTTACCTTATGGTTGTACCGCAGGATAGTGAGTGTACTGCCGCAGATTTGGCATAGATTTGGGGGTGGACGGTAGAGACATGTCCTTATTAACACTGTGAGAGTACTGTGTATGTTTACGGGGGTGGGGGGGTTCGGGGCTGACTTGGTCCGTGCCAGTGCTGAAACCAAACCTGCGCCCATGTGTCAGAGTTCGTTCCTGTGATTCTGGATGTTTAAACTGTACACTGCTAGCTGGAACTGGGATTAATCTGAAAAGCAACCTCTCACCCCGCCCAAAAAAAAGCATCAATAAAAAAGACAAAATTTTGGTGTCTGGCAATATTCTTGTGATTTAACTTTATGAAATATGCTCTTGTGGCAGTGTCTCATACACGTGTGTGTGGTGTCAGATAGTGTGAGTACATGACGAGCATCCAGGGTACCGCACTGAAGATTTAACTGATTAAAGATGCCGGCTACGGTTGCCCATGGCGCTGCCTGTGTGAAAATGCAGCATTGACTCCAGCCCTGGTAGCTTCCCAGTCTGTCGTTAAGAACCAGGACCTTCTCATTGCCCTTCCTTTTCCCAGCCGACTGGAGATGGTCTGGTTTCTCGTGGCCGGGGTCCTCCTGGTGCTCAACGGCATCCGTGCCGTGGACCGCAGCAACTTCAAAACGTGCGAGCAGAGCTCCTTTTGCAAGTGAGTGACCGTCCACTCCGTTACACGTATGTGACTGAGACAGACCCAGCATAGATATTTAGTTCTAGAAGGGACCACAAAGCCAACACGACCAGCCAACTTGGATGGACAAGACACTGCATGCATTTAGTTGTTGCATGGTCGCTATGGCATCTGTGTAGCATGTGTAGGTGTTTCGTTTTTTATTTCCATTCCTCTCCCATATCCTTTGTCCCGTAGGCGTATGAGGACAATGGCGCTGGGCCAGTCCCCGTACCGGGCCCTTCTGGAAACGCTGGAGCTCAGTGACTCCCGACTCACTCTGCAGCTCATCAATGACAACAATAAGGTCTGTGTGTGTGTGTGTGTGTGTCCCGCGACCTCGAACCCGCATGTGGCAAAGTGCGCCTATTATAATGATGAGTTGCAAGGTGATCGGCAGGTTCCGACCCCAGCAGGCTTCAGACTGTGCTCTCTGCCAACCCTCGTGGTCGCGGTCCCTTACTGTCAGCTGTGTCCTCACTTGTATCGCCCCATCCCAAGGTGAGGCTGCTTCTGGAGCTGTACCGGCTGCAGGGCAACATGACCCGGTTGAAGATCAACGAGCTGAAGCCCCTCAGGCCTCGCTTCGAGGTGCCCGACGTCCTCATCGGCGAGCCGCCCACCGAGCCGTGAGTGTCGGGGTTGGGGGGGGGGGGGGTGGTGGTGCATCCTTGTGGTCAAGGGTGAAGGAGAGATGCTGAGAAAGCTGATAGGAAACTGCAGTCAGGGCTTTGCGAACTGGATCGAGCTTGATCAGATGATACAGATGTGAAGGTTAAAGGGGTCAGGTAATGTGGCGTGTGGCTCAGTGGATTTGGACACTTTGCCCTTGATCAGTAGGTTGTTGGTTTGAATCTCAGTGTCGAGTCATTGTTCCATTTGGCCCTGGAACAATATGCATCGCTTTGGATGAAAGCATCTGCTACGGAAATGTATCGCTTACCGTCCCACCCACAGGCTGTCGATGGTGTCGCGGGACGAGGCCGGCGTGGTGCTCTCCCTGGGCACGGACGCCCGCCAGCTGGTGCTCAGCGCCCGGCCCTTCCGCCTGGACATCGTGGAGGGTGCGCGGGTGCTGCTGTCGGTAAACGGGCGCGGCCTGCTGGCGTTCGAGCACCTGCGGCCGCGCAAGGACACGTGAGTCTGGCACAATCGCCCCCACACACAAACGATGCCGTAAGCCTGCCGCTGACTTCCCCGCCTTTAGAGACTCGGGCCATTAGCCCTGTTCATTACACCATTAAGTCCGTTCTCTGATTATGAAGTTAATCACACGCCCAGAGGAGGCCAGTCCCCACAGTAGCTTAGCTTATTTGCAGGGCCAGCCTCGTTAATCTTCATGGATTAGGTGTCCACCTGATTACTAGCGCGCTGACTCTGTCCCGTTGCCCAATCGTAAACCTTCCACCTTCTGCTAACAGTTGAATAATCACGATAAAAGCTTTCGGGCATGAATTCAACATAGCCACAATCCATTTTATTAATTTTTAATTAACAGCTATTTCACAAAAAAACCCAATCTTTTGTAATTTCTTCTGGTACTTTTTCTTAGGTCGGTTTGTCTCATACTTTCCACTAGACTAGTTGTCCACTGAAGTAAATAACCCTTGCGTAAGTCAAATTTTTGTGCAAGTCCAATACCATTCAGGGCACATATACCGTAGGAAATAAACACAAGCCAAAAACAATACAGTAATGCATACTAAAGAATACGTTAAATAAAAGAAAAGCGAAAGTGTACATTTATTTTCAGGTGTATGTTGCCTTTTTTGTATTAGTGCTTCCGTAAACACCGTGCGTCTCGGATATTTTTTATTTTTTTGCTTAAGTCTGGATTTACTTAAGCAAGAGTAAAATTTCTCGTAAACCTGTATGGTTTAGGGATCAGAATTTGAAGTCTACGTTCAACTTAATGAGCTCTGCTTTTAACTAGTCCTGCTCATGCTGGGTGGGACCAATGTGGCCATAGGACATGTCACAACACAGATTGCTTATTATTATTGACCTCAGATAAAATATTTTTTGTAATGAACTAATTGCTTTGTATTGAAAAAAATGCTAACATCTTCCCTGTTCATAGTCTGTTTTTGAGTTCTTTGTGGTGTAACGATAATGGAGATCTCATTGTTTTCTTCATTTTTGTCCTTCTCTCCCCTCCATTTTGTATCTTTCCCCATCTTCGCTTCTCCTCCACGACCGTCAGTCTCTCTAAAATAAGTAGCACGGTCGGTAGCATGTGGGATTCGATCAAGAACATGTTTTCTAGGTAATTTCACTCTGTCCCCGGCTCTGTGTCTGTGCGTCCGGTTCCCGTCCGGTGTCTTCCCCCATTTTGTCATTTTGCGTTGGCGTGTCTTCTGGAAGTCGCTTGCTTGCTGCTTGTAGAGGAAGACGTTTTCCTCTCTCCGAAAACAAAGCTGCTCATTTTGTTTTGCAAGTATAATCATGAGAGCATATTTTACCATAAAGTGAAATATGCAAAAGCACAAACCTCATAACAAATACGTAGTGACTTTCATGTATTTTACCATAAAAAGGATTCTTACTGTCTCATTGGGACTGTAGCAGTGTCTGTTTATGGTTACTCGATGAAAATAACCAATGCATCATTAAAAATACATTATTTGAAGTGTTTCACTGGTTTCATTTAATATAGTTAGCCTTGAATCCGACAGTTATTACGCAGAAGCCCTCAGGGCAGGCTTGTCATGATTATACTTAAGCCAGTCACCTAGTGTCAATACCATACCCTGCCACAAGAGGTGTTTCAAACAAGACGTCAAGAGTGCTTTCCTCGCAATTCTCAACCGCTCAGGCATGTTCTTCACAAACCACAGCTAGCCGTTGATGCAGTACTTTCTTAGACGCACGGCACGCTTCTTTCCTCACTGCTGACCCCACATCCAACCATCTGTGTCCTGTAAGCATGGACTCCGCCCGCCACTGAATGTGGGTGTGGTTTTAGCCAAGGGAGGCGGAGCTTAGTTAAACCTCAAATAAGAGCATAATTCAGATTGGCCAGAGATAGTATTTGAAATGATACTGTTCATGGCATCGCTCTGTTGAGCAGATTGTCAGTGAAGACTTGTTGGATTTTATCATTCTCCTAAATTCGTCAAACATGACCCTCAGATTACCTCAGGCAACCTTGTCATCAAATAGCAGGGAGTTGCACCTCATTTACGTTTACGTTATGCTTATACATTTACTTTTAAATTATGCATAAAGTCTGTGATTCCAGGTTTTGAGGGATTCGTTGTACCCCTTTGGCTTAAGGGGAGTCATGTTGATTTATTTTTTTCTTTACGGTAGAAATACAGGGGGAATTCCACCAGAATTTAGTGATTTTCATAGCTGCCTGTCTTCCCTTCACAGGGAACTGGCTCTCGGTAGCACCTAATAATAATAATAATAATAAATAATAATAGTTCTTCTTTTCAGCCGCAGAGGCTCATGGGATACTAAGTATTGCATGCAGGCTTCAGGTAGATTGACCCCTATTAAGTTATGGATTTGGTTAAAAAACTAGGATCACTGGCAGAATACATGCATTATGTAGTAATACTAGTTAGGAAAGGACTAAGGATTTGTAGAGTACATAACCTACTGTCCATTCACAGTTCATTAATGTAAAAGACTGTTCGTCCGACAGTAATCTGTATGATTATCTGACACATTGCTGATACACTTTGTTCAGTTGCTTTAATGCCAGTTTAGTGTTCAGTAATATTCAAGGATACCATGGACATTGTTTTGAACAAGATAAACTGATTAATATGGGGTGGAATTCTCCTTTAAGACGCTGTAATTTGACAGGTTTCTGGAATAGACCCTGCGTAAGCACTGAGGGGGGGGAATATCACTGCTGTGTTTTGACAATGAGTTTTAAGTTTTTAGCTGTTATCACTCCCTAACCGCATCATCTTCTGTTCTCATAAGCAGATATCAACTTAAGGTGTTTATACCACAGATTATAGTGCAGTAACTGATTCTCTCTGAATATAGTTCCAGACTAAACCAAGAGTGAAGACTGTTTAATCAAACATGAGAAATCCTTTCGCTCTTTGTGTAGCTGGAGGTCCTTGCTTTCTCACCCAGGCTTGGTCTTTATGGCATCAGAGACACTGTGGAGTAATGTCTTAGGGGGTCTTTGTTTCTACCACTGGGGTGAAGCTCGGCCAAAGTAAAGATGCCACTTTCAATTCAATTCAATTCAATTCAATTAATTTCAATTCAATTTATTTTTATATAGCGCCTTTCACAAGAGTTGTCCCAAAGCGCTTTACAGGGTTGTGTTGTGATACATGAAACAGAAGTAGAGGGAGATACAGAACGGGGAAAAAAGGAAAGAAAGAAATTGAACAAAGAAAACCAGAAGCCACTTTCAGTGTCAATAAAATGTTCCATTTGCAAGGAAAGCATTTGTGACCTTTGTGATGTTGCCCAGTGTTAGAAAGTTACATGACCATTCTGTTTTCGTCATGTTTGCTCCTGAAAGCGATCTTTCCCTGACATTTTCGTCTTCCCTGTCTTGCTTTGCATCTCTGTCTGTCTGTCCCTGTCCATGTGTCTGTCTGTCCCTGTCCATGTGTCTGTCTGTCCCTGTCCATGTGTCTGTCTGTCCCTGCCCATGTGTCTGTGTGTGCATGCTTTCCAGTAACGCTCAGAAGGACTCAGAGGGAGACGAGACCACAGAAGAAGCCCAGGAGCAAGGAGAGGAACGGGTGTGTTTCTCTTCTCCTTCCCAGACACGTGGCCTTCCCTGGGGACGTGGTGTCCTGTTCCCCCACGGCCTAATACTCTCCTTGACACCCCCAGCCTCTCTATCGCTGTTCCTATGTAGCGGTATGACTGGTGCAGTTTCATGATTGATTTGGAAGTTTAATATGGACTCCAGAGCTTTTGAGCTGAAACACCAGATGGTGTTTGGTTCACTTAAGAAATGGCTCCGATATGCTGGCTGAGGTGGAGGCGAATTAAGGCAGCAGGATTAAACAGGCGCCTTTCCAAACTTCTTTTCCCTCCCGAAACTCTGTCTTGTCTTTTCTCATCCCTCGTTGACTTTCCCGTCTCTTTCCCTGCGGAAAGGAGGAGGAGGAGCCAGGAATGTGGGAGGAGACATTCAAGTCTCACGTGGACAGCAAACCCAACGGTACGGAGATGCTAGAGAGCGGCCCCGTGATCTCGTCAGCCCACTGCTGATCCTCAGCCTGCAGTTAGTCCATGTCAGCTGAACGACCTCGCCTTCAGCTTATTTGAAATCCTCGCCCCCAGGACCGTCCTCCATCAGTCTGGACTTCTCCCTGCCTGGAGTGGAGCATGTCTACGGAATTCCAGAACATGCAGAAAACCTCCGGCTGAAAACCACAGAGTGAGTCCAGCAGATCTGCTCCCCTAGCACGAATAAAATGTACATATTCTCCCAGGCTCTTTTATCCAAAGTCACATACATCTTGGAGAAAGCAGGATAAGCCAGTCACTCAAGAAACTGGTGGTTAGGGGCCTCGATTGAGGGCCCCATGGAGAAATCCCTCCATCATCCCTGGAATTTGAACCAGCAACCTTCCAATATCCGCCACAGCGTCGTAACCCACTGAGCCACACACCATCCCTATTACATATATCATAGTGCCAGCACCCCTGATTCAAACGCAGTCCTTACGAACAAATTTTTGTTGGTGAATGAATTTTTTGGATGCTCCCTGCCGGTTATTTTAAGTGATTTCTGAAGTATATGTCAGTAATTCCCCAATCCGGTCCTCAGGGACTCACTGTCGGTCCATGTTTTTGCTCCTTCCGAGCTCCCTGCCAAAGTCCACTTTTTGCTTCCTCCCACCGAGAGCTGGGAGGGAGCAAAAACATGGACTGTCTGTGGGTCCCTGAGGACTGGATTGGGAAACAGTGGTGTATGTTATTATTTATTAACATCAATTTGTTCTTTTTGCCACAGTAAAGGAGACCCATACAGGCTGTACAACCTGGACGTGTTTCAGTACGAGCTGTACAACCCGATGGCCCTGTACGGTGCCGTGCCTGTGCTTCTGTCTCACAATGCGCAGAGGACCATGGGAATTTTCTGGCTCAACGCAGCTGAGACCTGGGTGGACATCAGCGCCAGCACTGCCGGAAAGGTGAATGCCGTCTGTCAGCTGTTCCTGCAAGACAGCAGTCATCGGCTGGAGCTGCTAGCTGACCGGGTTTCTTCCGCACTGAGGAGCATGAGAAGTCAGGCATTGGCTGACCGTAATATTAATCCCGAACCGAATTCTGGGCTCTGTTGTGAATGTGAAGAGCTTCAGCAGTACCTGAGGATCTCTGCTAAAGATGTGCCGTCTTTGGTCAACCGATCTTCTCCAAACCCTCCCCATTAGACACTGTCTGGGAAGGTCCTGGACCAGGCTCAAGTTCCCAGCGACGCTCCACAGACAGACGTGCGCTGGTTCTCCGAAAGTGGCATCATCGACGTGTTCATCATGCTGGGTCCCAAACCGTCTGACGTTTTCACCCAGTATGCCTCTCTAACGGGTAACTGAGACCAATGCTTCTTCTATATAACTAATTATTAACCAGTACAAAAATACTGCACTTGGGTTAGAACTAGTAACTATTCACTCCTGACTAGCTGGTAAATCTGAGCAGTACTATTTGCTGATAGATGGTTTGATTCAGTTTTCTGGGTTAACCAGTAAGGTGCATGGTTGGTGCTAACCAGATAACTCTGAACTTTACACTTTTGACTTGCCTATGGCAGTGTTTCCCAACCCGGGCCACGTTTTTGAAAAACATGAGCAAAAACATGGATTGTCTAGGAGTCCCCGGGGATTGGTTTGAGAAACGCTAGTTTATGGAGAACCTCATTTGGAGTATGACAGACCTTCAGTGGCCTGACTATCCTCTATCTCCAGGCACACAGTCCTTCCCTCCACTCTCTACACTGGGCTACCACCAGTGCCGCTGGAACTACAATGACCAGGAGGACGTGCGGGCGGTGGATGCCGGCTTCGACGAGCACGACATCCCCTACGACTTCATCTGGCTAGACATCGAGCACACGGACGGCAAGCGCTACTTCACCTGGGACGCCGCCAACTTTCCCCAGCCCCGCGACATGCTGCAGGGCCTCCAGGACAAGAGGCGCAAGGTACCACTTTGACCGAACGCATCATGCCCTGTTGGCATCCAAGTCGATGTACAGCTTCACAGTGAGACGTCTTCATCTGGCTTCTCGTCTCTGTCTCTCTGTCCCACCAGATGGTCGCTATAGTCGACCCTCACATCAAGGTTGACAGCGGCTACAGGATCCACAATGAGATCCGCTCCAGAAACCTTTACGTGAAGAATAAAGACGGGGGGGATTACGAGGGCTGGTGTTGGCCAGGTGGGTGACTACAGCCCAGGGCACAGTGACCTGCATTTCTCATAGTATGGCCTTTCTGCGGTTCTTTACCTCAGTGTTTCCAACCCATTCCTTGCAGACCCCTAGACGATCCACATTTTTGTTCCTACCCAGCTTCCAGCAGATACGTACTAAGGTTTTCAGTGTTCCTGATTAGCTGAGAGATGGGAGAGAGCAAAATGTGGACTGTCTGGGGGCTCCCAAGGACTGGGTTGAGTAGCTCTTGCTTAATGAAAAATGTTTACCACAGTGAATCTATTAATGCACTGTTTCCCAAAACTGTCCTCCGGGACCCATAGTCGGTTCATGTTTTTGCTACCTGCCAGACAGTCAAAGTTTTTGCTCCCTCCCAGCTCATGGGTTGTCTGTGGGTCCCCGAGGACCAGATTGGGAAACACCGTATTAATGTCATTGAGGTGGATAATGAATTGAAATAAATCTATGGCAATTGTCTCTGAAGACTTGGAGTAATTCTGTGCTGTTCCTCAGGTACAGCCGGTTACCCGGACTTCACCAACCCGGAGATGAGAGCCTGGTGGGCTAGTATGTTTGCCTACGACAAGTACGAGGTGTGAAACTAACCCTGCTTTTCACATCAGCCTTACTCTCCCTTGGTGCATGTTATATAGTGCCTTAGTTTTAGTGTGGATGATTTCCATCCTAGTTAGTGTATGTTTTGTGTTATTTAAGCATTCAGACCAATTAATTAGCGACAAATTCGATTAATTAGCGACACGTTTTGAGAAAGCTGGGTCAGCCAGTCCCTGGAGCAATTGGGGTGGGGGTTAAGGGCTTGGCTCAAGGACCAAATGGTGAAATCACACTGCCGGTCCTGGGGTTTGAACCGGTGACTTTCTCATTACCGGCATGGGGACCTGAGCCACACACCCCCGACTAATGTAAAGAGGAAGAGTAGCTCTTGTCCTGTGTAATGTATAATGGGTGGCCTATCTCACCTGGCCCTGGATCTAACTCCCCCCACCGTCCTTATGGCCCAGGGCTCTATGGAAAACCTCTACACCTGGAACGACATGAACGAGCCCTCCGTGTTCAATGGGCCGGAAGTCACTATGCACAAGGACGCCCTCCATGGTGCCTGGGAGCACCGCGAAGTGCACAACCTCTACGGCTTATATGTGGTGAGCAGAGGGACCTGGGGCGCGTCTTTCTGCCCCGAGGACGTGCCAGTGCTGGTGTTCCTTATGTAGCCCATGCTGCAGAAACATGTTCTGCAAATATGGTGTACCATGAATGGGAAGTGAGGCTCTCAGATCCAGTGGGTGGGATTACAGCTCATTTAATCCACTTCCTGTTACTTTTTTCCATTTACATTAAACTGGGGAATTAAATGACACAATAATCATCTTTCACCACTGGTATTAGAGATGGATGCCATCTAGCCTTTAATGCTACTGTGGTAGAAAAATTATAAATCAACCTCTCTGATAACTCTAGTTGAGCCACTTAGAATAAAGCTCTGGATCTCTCAGTTGGTGAGTAAAGTAATCTCTTTTATCTGAGCGATCCAGCAAAGCGCTTCCATCACACTCTGGCACTGGGTACCAATTCACCCCGAGCACAAAGAGCAACCAGTTGATAAACCATAACTCCCAATTCCCTATAAGGACGTTTAAATCCTGATTGGTCACAAAACACCAACAAACCAAGCTTAAACGTATAACAAACACAACTCTCCTGCTCTATTGGTTCACCTTGGTAGCAAGGTAAAATCCACCCATCTTGCTCAATGTACCGGAATCTATCTCGACTTCTAGACTCTACTTGAGATATGTATATAGATATTGATTATATGACATTGAATCACTATAAATATTTTGTTGTCCTTTTAATGATTTACGCATTGATGTATTGTCATTGAATCACTGCAAACACATGGTTAACATGTATGATTAGCGTAACTATTACTTACACATTTGCGCTACCGCATAACATATTGTGTATTGCCTACTGCGATAATTTTATAGCTACAACTCTTTGTGCACCAGTTGGGGCAGCTTCGATTCCCTTCCTCCAGACAGTTTCTCTCCCCCCTTGCTCCCCTGTCTCTCTCTCCAAGGTCCGATCTCTCTTCAGGGTCTGCGGAACTAACCGCAGGCAGCTATCGCGAAGCGAGGTCACACAGTATTCAAAACAATCTCTTCTTCCCTAAGGCCTAAGACATGAGAGACCCAATATGCCTCCCGCCCCGGGCCTACCGATATCCAATTTTCCTTCCACACTACGAATAGGATCCTTTTCTGATTCGCTGTCCCAGTTACTACATGTTGTGAAATTCACTAAGCACCGCCCACTCTAACTCCGCCCTCTTAGCAAATGGCGACCGCAGAGGGCCTGATCCAGCGCTCGGGGGGTGTGGAGCGACCCTTCGTCCTGACCAGGGCGTTTTTCGCTGGATCGCAGCGCTACGGTAAATTCATTATCTATATCCTATTACAGACCCTACTGACGTTGAAGAGTCTTCAGATAACTCATATTCAGTTCTCAGTATTTTATGGCCTTTTGGACTTCGTTTCTGGAACTGATCCAGTGCTCCTCATTCCCAGTATGAAATACTTTACAGGACCATTGCAGTTGATACAGTTTTATATTTTGTGGTTTCTTTGTACTTGTGTATGTGCAGCTATTGTCGCGTGGGCATTTTTCCCTGCATACGTGTGACCGTATAGGTCATGTGTGTTTGTTGTGGTCCAGGTGCAGTGTGGACGGGCGACAATGCAGCTGAGTGGGGCCACCTGAAGGTCTCCATCCCCATGTGCCTCAGCCTGGGCCTGGTGGGCTTCTCCTTCTGCGGAGGTGAGACTTGCTCTCCTAAACTCTAGGTCCTCCATCATCAGTCGTGCACCATCCAGTCCCCCCTCGGCCCATTTGTAACAGTGTGCTGCAGAGATTACTGGGTAGCATGTGTCCTTTGAAGGAGAATCTCTCTCTACAAGAACTCTGGGGCAGTGTTTCCCAATCCGGTCCTCGGGGACCTACAGACAGTCCATGTTTTTGCTCCATTAGCTCGGAGGGAGCAAAAACATGGACCGGTTGTGGGTGCCTGAGAGCCGAATTGGGAAACACTGCCCTGGGGGGTAGGGCAGCTGCTTAACACCCACATGATGGCGCCCTGAGAACCTGGACCAGTCAGGCTGGACCATGTGTGTCAGCCCTGAGAGGGACTGGAGCAGAATCTTATCTTATTAATGCCAACCCACTTTACTTTTCTCTCTCTCCTCCATCCTTTCCCCTTCTCCGGCACCCCTGCTGCCCTCAGCTGACGTGGGCGGCTTCTTCAAGAACCCTGGGCCTGAGCTGCTGGTGCGCTGGTACCAGACGGGGGCATACCAGCCCTTTTTCCGGGCACACGCCCACCTGGACACACCGCGCAGGGAGCCCTGGCTCTTTGGGCCAGAGAACACGGCGTTGATCCGCGAAGCGATTCAGCAGCGATATGCCCTGTTGCCTTACTGGTACCAGCTGTTCTACCATGCCCACCGCACCGGGGAGCCTGTCATGAGGTGTGCCACGGGCGACTCGCACTCTGACATACCCCAGCATGCCGCTTCCGTCTTCTGCTCTGAGCTTTTAGTCATTTCCCTCCGTTCTACATCCTGCTTTCTGCTGCGTCATTCATTCATTCTTTTTTTTTTTTTTTTTTTATTGAAGCTGTGCAAGGATTTTTTCCCCCTCTATTCTCCCAGAGGATTTTTGCCCTTTTTAATCTGGGGGGTGTTGGCTGTTCTGCATTTCTCCTCCTGATACAGGCAGTGATTTTGTTCTTTGTCTGGGTTTGTAAACCCTTTAATCTTGTTAGTCCCAGACAAATTCATGAGTGAATGAAGGAATGAATGATTCAGTGAATGAGGGAGCGAGTGATTGAGTTAGCGAATGAATGAATGAATGAATGAAAACACTTGTTGCTTCTGTCCCTACCCACTAGGTTGTTGTGTGTTGCGCATGGCATAGTCACATGACGCTGTGCTGGTCTCACATCTCACCCCCTTGTGTCCCCCTCAGACCCCTGTGGGTAGAGTACCCGCAAGATGTCGCAACCTTCACCATCGACGACCAGTTCATGTTGGGTATGTAAGCAGCAAGGGAGGGGGGGTCTGAGTAATAGAGCACAACTGCATTGACTCATCCAGGTCTGTCAGATTGCATGTAATAAGATGTGACATAGTGAACACGCTCCAGTCACAGGTGTGTAGAAGTGACTGGTGAAATGACTCTGTTTCTCAGGGAAGCATCTGTTGGTGCATCCAGTCACTGAGCGGGGTTCACAGGGGGTCTCGGTCTACCTGCCTGGGGTTGGTGAGGTGAGCGCCCGTATCTTTTATCTGCTCCTCTTGTGTGTGTTTTTATATATATATTACACCGTACATCTTCCACGGTTAGGTAGTTTTCTCTTTGCGTGTTTAATCCGTCGAATGATCTGCCTGCTGATTTCCCACAATGCCTCTCTGCTCCTTTCAGGTCTGGTACAATGCCCACACGTTCCGAAGACATGACGGGGACCAGAACCTGTTTGTCCCTGTCACCTTGAGCACAGTAAGTGTCCGTGGCTTATTAAACTGACGGCGTTCTCGTATGGCATTTCTACAGCAGTGAACTTCAAACTCATATGTATATAGTCACTGTACCTTGTTTAAACCATCGATGGAATCTTCCTGTGTTCCATGGGTTTATGCTTATCACTCATTTATTCTCATCTCCGATCCCGAACTCCATCGCTCCATCCAGATCCCCGTGTTCCAGAGAGGCGGTTCCATCATCCCTAGAAAGGTCCGGATTCGGAGGTCCTCGTCCTGCATGGAGAGTGACCCCTACACGCTGTATGTGGCCTTGAGCCCCCTGGTATGTCCCGGCCGCCAACACATCAGAGGAATGTCGGGAAATGCCCGGAGTACCATATTCGGTAGTGATCATCGCAAATGGTCCATCCTTTGGGTAATCAGGGTGTTTTTATGATGATATTTACACTAGTCGGACTGCAGGTGGAGCAGTGATTAAGGATGTGGCTGTATGGCATTGAAGTCCTAACAGGGACTTTGCCTCAATTGCACCAGTAAAGTCAAGTTGTAAATTGGTAAACGG
This sequence comes from Mormyrops boulengeri, assembly GCA_026781065.1. Lineage (NCBI taxonomy): Eukaryota > Metazoa > Chordata > Actinopteri > Osteoglossiformes > Mormyridae > Mormyrops > Mormyrops boulengeri. The sequence continues at coordinate 1,014,953 of JAODLD010000070.1, read as the reverse complement.
TTACTTTGTAAAACTGCTCCATACAGCTGTGACCCTGTTACCATGGTTACAGGGGTCGGCCGATGGCGAGCTATACATTGACGACGGCCACACCTTCAACTACGATCGGCAAAAGCAGTTCATCCATCGACGACTGACTTTCGCCAACAGCAGCCTCTCTTCCAGGTGTGCTGGTATCTATACACTAACTACTCATACTGTACCCCCGGTTATTCCAGAACCTTGAGCCATAAGGTCTGTCTGTCCCCATAGCAACCTGTCCGCCGACTCCCAGTTCACCACGGCGTCCTGGATTGAAAGGGTGCTGATTCTGGGCGGACAGGAGCCCAGTGCAGTGACCCTGAGGACAGCAGGTAAATATTTAATTTCTTATGACTTTTTTTTTTTGCTAATTTTATTTTTTTTAGAATATCAATCAATGGAGTCCTACTGCCCAGTTTCTTATCAAATAACTCCATCTTTGTGCACTACTAACAAAATTTATTTCCTGTACTTATTCCTCCCCACCCCTAGATGGCAGCAGGTCTCTGGAGTTTGAGTTTGATGCTGCCACGTCGGTTTTAACCATTCACAAACTGGGAGTCAGTACTGGGTCTGACTGGACTGTGCTGCTGCAATGAATCCCTACAGGTCCAGGTGCACAACGGGCTGAGCTGTGCAGCTGTGACGATGTCATGGAATCGGGAAGTATGCACACACATTCATGTCCACACACAGCTATTGGGTAACAGCAGGTCTAAACAAAAAAATACAGATTGGCTTGAAACGCATCAGTCTCTCTCACTCTTACACACACACATAAACAAACAAAAATGCACACATAACCAGGCATACTTACATAAATCGCAAAATCTTCCCACACACATACAAAGTGGATAGGACCTGGGGCTATTGACTCAATCAGAGGAATGTGTGCATTCAAGCGATGCTGCTCTCATTGCAAAACCCGTGTCCATCATGAATCCAGTTTGCCAAGATCTTTTTTTTTGCAACATTTTCTCTGAGACTCTCACTGAAGTTTTTTTTTCCCCTAGTCATTGATTCATTTTCATGTTCTACCACCATGTGCTACCAAATGAATAATTGAATCCTGAGTATAATACAGGAAGTTCAGCCTGAGTATTATCAGACATCGGTTCACTGTGGTGAGGTTTACAGACTTGAACAAACGTGTTGGTACTTGTGCACTTGTGGAACTATGTAAATTCCAAAAAAGGTAACCAGAGAAGGTGATATTTTCACTGAATGTAAATCCCTCTCATGTGTCTTTGTAAGAAAGCGAAAAATGATCCATTAATGATGACGTTAGCCCTGGAGAACATTTTGAAACAACAGCAAAAGATGTAACACAGATGATTCTTAGCTTTACGAGCCTGTATGTGAAAATTGTATAATGCCTTGAATTTTCCATTTGCTGAAACTTGATATTTTGATGTCATCAATAGTATCTTCATCTTGCACCTTGGGGTTTGTTCCGTGTTACTGATGTGTTTACGCTTCATGCCAGTAAGGGGGAGTCGAGCTGAACAGGGTATAGCGATGGAGAAAATAAGTTAATTACATGGTTTTTTGTCCCCTTGACTGAAATTACATTTTTTGGTCCCCGTTTTTCATGTGCACTTCAAATTAGGTTCCTAGTGTAGTTGGGTTTTTTTTTTTCACTTATGGGATTTTTGAACAAAAGTAATTATGGACTGGGTATTGGATGTCTGTGTCATTAGTTTGTATTTTAATTACCTCAAGGCATTTTTTAATTACCTCAAGGCATGGTAAATGTCCTGAAGTGTATCTACCAATACTTTGGGGATTGGGTTCCTGCTGGTTGCTGCTTCGGACCATAGTTTCGCGCACCACCAAAGCTCTCGTGTCTTCCTGATTTGACCTCGGTTAATAAAACAAAAACCCAGGGCGAGCGCAAATGCTGTCGCGACATCACGTCAACCGTATGTGGACCTTTACCCGCTAGCTGGATATTTTGAACTTTGTATCACAGGTTTAATGATGTTAAACCATGCTGTTTGGGGGGGCGGGGCCAAAAGTGGGTCATATTGGAAACATCGTAGAATTCCTTTCAGCGACCAGGAAGACTGTCGAGGTCCAATCAAAGAACTCCAGAAGATATATTTCAAGACGTTAAAAAATGTTACAGGCAAAATTCCTTGCGGAAACTGGGATATAACGATTAAAATAACTACATTCCCATATTTCGTGTTGACTTTCATTTATTAAAATGAATGCATGCATGTATGGTGTACTAACATTTTTAATGCGGGAGTGCATTTGTGTGCCCCCCCCCCACATGCATACATACAGTACTTCATTTTAACAGAATATCTTGTCCGATAGCATGCTGCTACATGTTTTAGCTTACAAGGATGCAGTACTGAATTGAGTAGAGTGATGAATGTCTTAAATCACGCGAGTCACCTTTGTTTTAAATGCACTTCTGACGTTTCTCTGGATATTCTGCACTGTACCTTTTCATTAAGTAACTCCCCGAGACTTAGACCAGGATGAATGGTTAGAATATGGATATAAATGTAACTGTTGCGCGAAGAAACTCTTGGCATTTTAGCTTAGCGTCTCTTGCATCTTGGCTAATGCCTGCCAGCTGGGTCTGACTAGGTAGGTGGGCAGCTTCTGGTCAACATGTGGTCCCAGGAAACCTCTGGGACTGTATCATAGATGACAGAGGTTTAGTAGGCTCAGTCCCGGGCCCTGCTGGTCATGGTCCTCATGAGGCTCTCATAGCTCAAGAAGGTCACAGCGTTGACGGGGAAGGCCCTGATGCTGTTGAGCAGGAGGCCCTTGAAGAAGAAACGCAGGCCTTCTTCTCGTATGCTGACCCTCACGCAGTCTAAGACGCTCCTGTAAGCCAGACCCCCGGTTCCTGATAGCTGCAGTCTGGCCTTGACCACATCCATAGGTGTGGCACAAGCCCATGTCACCACACCTGCAATGCCACCGGCCACCAGCACCGCAAACGTCCCTAAAGAGCATGCAGAGACGTGATCAGTTTCGAGTTCTCCCCAAAGAAGATATGCCCTCCTCTAAGTTGTACTGCTAATGTATAGTGATCCATCAACTTAGGTCCTATGGTCTAATACCTGATCTTACTTGCATCTGAAGTCCTGTAAAAGCCAAAGCAGATGTAGTGGATATTGCTAAATATCTGTGTATCATGCAGTAAGAACCAAAACAAACTGATTGCACTCCCACTATAAAGGTTCAGTTAAATGTGTGTGATATTGTATCTTACAGTATGTTGCACAGTATATTTTGGCATCTAATAATGATCACAATGCGTCCAGAATGACTTGCATCCTCTCTTCTAGAATGCAACCTGGACATGAGTTGATGGATACCTGGGGGGTGTTCCACAAAGCAGGATTTCTTGCTTAGCTGGATAACTTGTAGGATTTTAGGTAATCTGGACTAAACGTAAGTGAACAAAGATAATTCCCTTTTAGTACAGACTACCTTAAATCCAACAAGTTATCCAGTTAAGCAAGAAAGTCTGCTTCGTGGAACACCCCCCTGTACTTAAAATGTCGTCTTCCCAGTGAAAGTCTGTGGTAATGGTGTAAAAACCTTTTTATTGCCAAAGTTAATAACCGCAACCCTTGAAAGTCTGATGGAGCGACATCAACTTGCCTGGCGGCTTCCCAGCTTCAGTTAAAAGCCTGCAGAAAAACTCATAAGGCAGGAAGTAGAGTCCGAAGCAGGGCACGTCCCTCAAGGCCAGGGCCCCCATGCCTCGAAACAAGCCTCGGGGCCCCTCCTCCTTCAGGATCATTGCCATGCAGTGTATAGGGCCCCTGTACTTCTCCCCGGCACGTATCTGGCTCTGCAACCGTACTTTGACCAAGTCGATAGGGGCGGAAACCACAACCTGATGACGACGGAGATCTCACAATTAGCTGAAGCACGAGCAGATTTTTTTAATGTTAATTGTTAACCTATTCGCTGACCTACTAGCTAATGTAGGAGTAATTCCTGAGACTCTCAAGGTTAGATCAAAAAACAAAAATCAAACAAAAGCATGAAGGGTGAACTCCTCAATTCTTCAATCACAGAACAATTAGCATCATTACAAAATGAGATCAGCTGTGTATAATCATGTTCCCTTCCAGGTACTAGGGTTATCCTGTTGAATAAATACGGTGCCAAGTCCTGACAGGCACTGAAACAAACTGCTACTGTATGTTTCTGTATCTCAATAAGTAGAATATTGTGCTATTAACACAAAGTTTATGGGTTCAAGTCACAGAGAGCACATAGTTTGTAAGCTCAGAGGAGTTTTACTTACACAAACATGTTCTAAGGGCAGAAGGAGATACCTATTCTACAATCTGACTGGTTGTGTCCAAGCAATCAGATGTATTGGTCCCATCTCCTCTGGAATCTGATTGGTCATCTCTCTGAAACAATCACTGTTCCTTCCTCAGAACATTTCTGTGTAATTAAAACTCCCATGAGCAGATTGTAACTATTCCCTCTACTCTCAGTCACTTTGAGTTAAACTAGCAGATAAACTGATATATAATATAATTTTGGTCACAGACAGTTACAATTACTAGCATGCGATATTTAGTTCGTACAAATCAAAACTACTCATTCAAATCATTTTATTGTGACGTGTGTGACATCCATCCATGAACTTTACCTGTGCGGCACCTGAAAAACTCCCTGCTATATATACTGCGGTCATAGAAATGGGGTTGCCTTGGCTCCGATCCGTGTATTCCGATTGGGTGAGGTAGTCCAAGGCGTTGCTATAGGAACCAAAGGCCACAGAGTTGCTAATGGCGATACTTAGGACAGGGAATGACATTCCTTTGAAAAATCCATTGATCTGATCGTGTAACACAGAAAACAAAGTTTATAAACATTAAGAAAGTATTCCTTATTAAGCATAACATATATTAAAAGTTTAATTTCAGTTCGATTTTAATTTCTTGTTACAACAGCTTAGTGAGAAGGCTTGAAGATGCTATTTTATTTTTAAAACTGGATTTTTTTCAAGACAAACTGAGCATTTCCACAGTAAATGGCCAGTTGTTTGAAGGATGGAGTTCATTAGGAAGAACCCAGAGTGTAAATGAAACATCTTTGGTTCTAAAGGATAAAAGCGGCAAATGGGGATATTTTACAGGCCTTTTCTCGCGTGTCTGTTTATCTTGGTATGGCGCGCACATACCCCTTCATGTTTGTAGGTTTTGGACACGCAGTCCAGTATTCCCCTGTATCTGGACTGGGTCTGCAGGCGCACCTGCCGACACATCACATCCACACTCGCGTCACACACGCTTCTTTCGTATCGTGCCGATTCATAATAGTCCACTTTCACATTATAAGTTATATTTGAGCCACTTTTCCGCCTTTTTCAATAGTGAGCTGGTTTCCTAACGGTGTTATTCACTTTAACTGGAAAAAGTTGTGATCCAGCTCTTCACGCATGTACTTTTATGGGGGGAGGGCAACACAGCAACAGATCATAAACACATCGTACATACAGACCCCAGTCAATAAAAAAACATCAATATAAAGAAGAACGTAATGAAACATTAATCGCGGAGATGACTGTATAGTTATTCATTTAAAACGGACGCCGCTGCGTGTTGACTGAAGCGTGTCCGCATCTTACCTTCACTGTGTCCATCGGGTGTCCCACTACCAGTCCTACTGCACCTGCAATTCATTTCTGCGTCATCACTGCGCGAGACTTTTATGCTATTTTGATTACTTCTTGTGTTTTGCATAATTTGCAATTAGACAGTTTTAAGCAGGTTTCCCTGGGTGGCGAATATTATCAGGGCAGTAGTATATATATATTACCTTATATATATATTACCTCTCACCTCATTAAAGTACATCTATTACTAAATTAATGTCGTTAAATGACTAAATGTCGTTAATGCACGACAATTAATGCATTACGTTATGGATCATGCAGGTCTGCGGAGTCAACACGAGACGAAAACGAATTTATTAGTAAAACATTACGCTAAGTTTTTAAAATTGTGTTCTACGTCTAGAAGTGGCATTAGTCAGAATTAAGGATTATTATAGCGCATTGATTTACCATTGTGATTCGCCTATCTGACATTACGTGTGCGAGTACATAAAATTAATGAACACTCATCTGACCAATCAGATTCGAGAATTCCACAGCGCCGCGGTTTAATACTTGTCCAGGCATTTTTTATGAAGTGGCAGGAATGTCTTACCTGAAATCCACCCTGCTATAAATTCGACTAAAGGCATTTTCGGTGGAACACAACCGACCAAGAGACCCTACGAAAAAACATAAACATAAAATAAATAGCAGAACTTCCCTACAGTTTTGACAGAAAGTAACTTAAACCAGATGGTAATGTGACATTTTAAGTCAAAGCTCGGTTCATTATTGGCTTCTGTGCCACAAGGTATAATCACACGGATTAGCAGGTCTTAATACCTCGATTACATACACAGTTGTAACATTTATAGTACATCAATGTAAACAAAAACATGAACCACCGCATTTACAAATATAATCCATGAATATAAATGCATTTCATGACGATGACTGTGATTGCGGCCAGAAGCCCAACATAATGGACGTTAATACAAAACGCGGAAATATTACAATATTAAGTAGCTGCGTCCATTTATTAATAAATGCCTCATCTTGCTGGAGACTTAATGGAAATCGGTATAAGTTGATACTAACAGTTGGCCTACCTTTATTTCCCCCGCTGCATTTACTTAAACAAGAAGACTTTTACGTGATTTCACTTCCCATTAAGTACCGTATCAGGTCTTCCGCGGCTCATCGTGCTCTGCATGACAATCCAAAGCGCGGTAAAGTTATTAAAAGCATAATGACAAACAGAATTGTGTTGTTCTTTCGGGGCACAGAAGTGCGGCTGCGAAAATCTACTAGCGGGTGATAATCCAGTCTGCCGCATTTTTTTGTTTTATAGTTAAAACCTTCCCATATAGGTGGAGCCAATTATTAGGAGAAAGGTAGTATAGGACCACAATTGCTTAGAAAATATTATGCCACGTTTGACCTTTTAATATAGGTCTATATAACCCAAAAACGTGTATAACTCCAATATTTAAATTTGCAAATAAATTACTTCAGAGAAGGACGCTCTAGCTCCGTGGCGCATGAGACCATCCGGCAGTATTATGCGCCGTTTTCATTTCAATGGGCTGCACGGACGTATAGGCCTATAGACTATTACGATCGTAAATACGTATTCTGGTAAACCAAGGTACAATTATGCTTATTTTATCTTTGCAATGTACAATTTGCCTTGTTTGTATGTCGGTCTGGGCAAAAGCATCTGGAAGATAGAAAATGCCCGAGTGAACAGCGGTATAATCAGATTGGCCCCCACGCCAAGTGGCATTCTCCCTCTTGACTCAAGAACAATTTGCTTAACCTGTCCGTTTTGGTGCAAGTGGAGCCATTAGTAGATTACAGCGACGTTATATCTTACAAATACGTATTTGAATGCTACTTTGGCTAAATTTAACCAATTAACCACACCAAATCATCTTCATTTGTATTTGAAAAATACACATTAGTGTAGTAACATATCAATACGTGTGTGTTGCTTATTCTGAATGGAAACACTGTAGATTAACAATATAATGCATACTACATACATACTACACTATTTAAAGTACTTATGAAATACCATTGACTGAAAAACGTGCTTTTACTGATACTTTCAAAATATTAGAACAGATTAAAATATGTATTTTTCCGACCTAAGAATACGAGTGACTCCTATGACCCTTATGATGGACAAAATGAAGGACCAAGATACCACGGCAGGAACAGGGATACCCTCCCTCTTTATCCAGTGCCTGGTGGTCGGGTTTTCACCCATGGGGCCCAGTGCCACCTGCAGCAGGAGCCATAAGGGTCCAGTGCAATGCGGATCAGAGGGCAGGCGTAGGCAGGGGCCGTGGTGGACCGATCCTCAGTTGAGTGGAATGTAACCTCTCCAGTGGGAAAGGAGCCTAAGTTAGTGTGGAAGGTAAAGAGATACCGTCTAGATTAGATCTGTAGCAACGCTGTAATTGATCGTTACATCGCAATTCTGTTTGGTATGATTTTCATTGATATTTCCGAACTTTGCATCCATCCATTCATTCTGTAAACGCTTATCCCGTTCAGGATTGCAGGGGGTCCGGATCTCGGAGGCTACGGGCGGAAGGTAGGGAACAACCCAGGATGGGGTGCCAACGCAACGCAGGGGACACTCACATACGGGGGTCGGACTGCAGGTAATGGAGGACATAACTAACCAGGGCCCTGCCTGGATGGGGAGGCCCTCCAAAAACCTTGGAAATAATTTGATTTTGGTTTCATTCAGTACCTTTAAGTAATTCATTGCAGTACCTTTTAACACCAGAAGGTGACAGTAGAGTCGAATGTTTTATTTTACAAACTTCTTTTGTCAACATTTGTTGATGAAAAATATGCTGTTTATGTAGCCTGTGCTAATTTCATTACAATACAAAAATGTGGCGAAGACTGTTGAAATGTTAAAGTTAAATGTTTCATTCTATATGCTCTTATCCCCAGATTTGCTGTTTTAATAACAGAAATGTGCACTTTATGTGCACATAAAGAAATGGATAATTTATACAACTGGCAGTAGGTGAGTGTAATATCCTTGTCACTGAAGGACACCAGAGTATGTGGGTATAACCAATTTTTACTGAGACCACGTTGCCACAGCTGCTCAACAGCAGGCAGACTAACTCTACTGTTTTTACCTTTGTCGTATTGCCACCTACAGGATGATTCTTAACATAACACTCCGTCATCTACTACAGTGGGGGAGCGGGGTGGTAAAGGGGCATCCGCTGCTGGGGGGCATAACTCCAGGGGGGCCACTGGAAAATTTACCAAGCCTCTCCCCTTTTACGTAGTTCCCCTTTTGGTAAGAGAACATCAAGCAAAATGTCAGCAGGTCAGCAAATTTTACTGAGGGGGATCGTTGCTACCACCCTTCTGCTCTCCAGAGGAGTAGCTCTGCTGCAGCCGCCTACAGGAAGCCTGCACACATCATGAAGGGGATGGGGGAAAGCCTTCGGGAGCCTCATCCCCGGACTAGTCGAAACCACCAGAGAGCTAATAGGATCAGGCCTGTTGGGGTGTGTGGCGCTTCCCATATCTTTGCAAGTGGACGAAGGTCCAATTCTTTAGAGTCCTGCTGCTTTCTGTCTTGGTATATGGCTGCGAGACAAGGACACTCTCCAGTGAGCTGAGACGAAGACTGGATTCCTTTGGTACTGTGTCTCTTCGGAGAATCCTTGGGTACCACTGGTTTGATTTTGTGTCGAATGAGCGGTTGCTGGAGGAGTCCCGAATGAGGCACATTACCTGCATTGTGAGGGAACGTCAGTTACGGCACTATGGCCATTAAACTTTGGTAATTTTTTTTAGTTTTTTACTTTGATCAGTGTACTTTGCCTTGTAGTAACCCGTCTGCTTCTGGCTACATGAGACTAATGCTGCTTGCTAACATGACGAGAACATGAAAGCCATTTTCTCTCAATGAATAGAGGTTAAACGGTTAAGGTTGATAATGCCTACCAGTTTCCTGTCCTTGGTGAATTTGTTTTTCACCTCTCCCAAGATGTTACTTTTCTCACCCACCTCAAAGGCTACATTCTTGACTTGGTCTGCTGTGTCTTTCTGCCTGTTTATTGCAAACGCTTATCTTTTCCTTTGTCTGACTATGTGACCCTTTGGTTCTGTTGTACTTCTTTTATGCCATAAATCTGCTACAGTATTGATATTTTTTCCTGAACCGTTGACTCAGTTGCCCACATCAGTCTATATCCTCGGCTCTGTCCTCTCGCTGTGTTCCTCCTCTACTTTAAATGCAACACCAGTGGCCTGTACTACGAAGCGGGGTTACTGGCTTATCGGGGTAACTTGTCGGATTTAAGGTAGTCTGGGCAAAA
>JAODLD010000070.1:963945-994581 GCA_026781065.1 Mormyrops boulengeri | reverse complement strand
CAAAATGTAAGTGAATGAATATGAAGTCCATTTAAACTGTGGTACCTTAAATCCGACAAGTTACCCCAATAAGCCAGCAACCCCGCTTCGTAGTACAGGCCACTGGTCTATACTGTAACTTTCTCGATATTCTAGTACCTCTAAAATTCCGTACGTGTGAATGGGGTAGAGGAGAGTGAGGAGGGAGATACATCATTGGCGCCCCCAACCTAACTAAATGCCTGTTCTGTTCACCTACCTTGCCTGTTTTTCTTTTCCTTGGAAAACACCTAAGTAAGCTTGTTTTATTGCAGCTTTATAAGAGCATCTGCTTTCAAACGTGTCGTCTCTAGTTAACTCTTAGCTTATCTTTTACGCCCTCTGTACAGCACTGAAATCACCTTAACCAAAGTCCTCAATGATCTTCCAAGGTCTGTTGATTCTGGAGTCCTCAGCATCATCATCATCCTCGACCTGCGTGTAGCCTTCGACACTGTCCAGCAGCATCCTCATCCTCGACCTGCGCGCAGCCTTTGACACTGTCCCGCAGCATCCTCACCCTCGACTTGTGTGTAGCCTTCGACACTGTCCCGCAGCATCCTCATCCTCAACCTGTGTGTAGCCTTCGGCACTGTCCTGCAGCATCCGCACCCTCGACCTGCGTGTAGCCTTCAGCACTGTCCAGCAGCATCCTCATCCTCGACCTGCGTGTAGCCTTCGACACTGTCCAGCAGCATCCTCATCCTCGACCTGCATGTAGCCTTCGACACTGTCCCGCAGCATCCTCACCCTCGACTTGTGTGTAGCCTTCGACACTGTCCCGCAGCATCCTCCCCTCAAGGCTCCATGACCTGGATATTGAGGATAATACCCTTGGCTGCTTCACTTCCTACCTGATGGTCAAGATGCGGATCATTTCCATCTCTTGATACTCATTTTCCTCTTTGACACTCACTAATGGCATCTTTCAGGTATGAGAACCTGTCTGGCAAAAAACTACAGCCTTCAGCACTGTCCACTCTGCTACTGCACTGCAAAAAATGAAAATCTAAGCATATTTAAACAAAATTCTAATTTAATTAATAAACTGAATAAAAACATCTTGAATTTCAATTTAATTTGCTTGCGTTTAGGCATATTGTCTTATTTCAGGAAATCTTACCGAGTACAATTTTCTTACTGCACTGGCAGATAATTTTGCTAGTTTTAGGCCGTCTTGCCTCAAAACAGAAACAATTTATCTTAAATTTGACAGGCCATTTTTGCAGTGTAGTCAGTTTATTAATGAAATTAGAATTATATCTAAATATAAGAAAATTATATTTTTCAGTTTTTGCAGTGCATACTTTGCAGCTGGTGGTTAAACAAAGTCAGAATAAATGATGGCGGCTCATTGTGATTTCGGCCAGTAATTTTGGCCTTCAAAAAGTATTTCGGCCCAAACAAAAAATTCAATTTTTGGCATTTTTGGCTGAATATTTTCAGTTGCTGAAAGTTTGGGGCATCACTAGTACTAGTCAATGATCAAGACTTGATATTCTTGCAGGTTATAACATATCAATGTCAGTAAACTAGATGTGTGGGTTAGTTAGCTTAAGTAATCTAGTAACTGTAGGGGTTTTTCTTAACCAGCATGAATAACACTACAGATTGCCATAATGAGATGTTTTTAATGTTTGATCATGAGGATGCAGACTGCCAGTCTCAGTTTTTATTATTGTTAATATCCTTTCTGCGTGCTGAAAGTCCTGACCTCTTTCATCTCAATCATCTATAGCTGCTGGTGGAAGGTCAGGCTTCTCCTGGTCCTCATTCTTGTACAGTGTCTCTCTGTCAACTCAGGGGCAGACTTATGTGAGTGGACGCCTCAAATCGAGGGGTGTTCCCCTTTGCTCTTCCGGTTTCTCCTCTTCGTTTAGGTCGCCCGCTAAGCGCCATTGCTTGTGATCTTCTTTAAAAATAAAAAGATGCGTTTTTTAACTTCGCCCATACTATCTTGCTGTCCTGCTAACCTATCTCTTGGGGCGGCGCCAGTCTGATTAAATTCGCTCTTCAGGTTGGGTTGCAATCTCTTATGGTCGAAGGTAAGTTTCTTAATTAAGCGTCGATCTTTGGACAACGTATAATAGTGTTCGTTAGACATAACGTTTTCAATCGTTTTTTTATTAATTAATGGTAGAAATTGCATTCACGTTATCTAACAAGTATGTTGCACTTATACAAACGGTTGGTTTATGAGTGCACATCCACACATTGTATTTCAAGCTCAGCGTGACAATCGGAACTTAGGTGTATGTACCTTTAAGGGACACTGCGTTTCAGTTTCACTTTAGTACTCTAGTACGTAGTTTATATCTCAATGTATGTACGAACTTAATGGTGGAAGTAGTACAAATAATTCGGTAAATTATTTAAACTGCAAGGATGAAAATGATTGCATGCGTTCACTGAGACAATCGTAGTACTCATGCAAAAGAAGCAGGGGGTAAAACTTTAAACTGATTTTTAAATATAAGAATCTATAAAAGGAATAATAATTAAAATTGCAAAGCTTGCTAAGTTTTTTCTCCTATGACGGAGTAACAGAGTAAAAATATTTTAGCGAAACTTTAACCCCTTGCGCTTTAATGTCAGAACAGAATTGAAGGTAAGAAAAAGCCTGATCTTAATGTATCTGACTAGCGATGTAAGAACCGGACGTGAATAACATGCGATGTTGATATTTATATTGCATATCATTCAGTCCAACTGTAGCCATTTTTCGAATTAATTACAAAACGTTATGTCATTTGGCGAACCTTGAAGTACCGTATTTTTGGTACTCCATCAGTCAATTGAAGAAGATACATGCATGCTAAATAAATCTATCAACAAAGTATTTTCATATGTAAATGCGGGATTTCAAATAAATGTTTTAAAACGACATAATAGTTATTTTCAATTTTCTTATCTTGTTTTCTGCAGATATAAGAACAAGTCACCACTTTTGTCAGAGCTGACCTGTACATCCCAGTAACGAATTCTTTACAGGATTATAATTTCTATTCAAGTTAAATCACCTCATTTCTATGGGGTCACAAAATTTGACAGCAGCTATCGAAAAGTATGACCTCCCAGCTGAAGCTGATTGGTACACCTCCATTATAAATTTTTTACAGGATTATAATTTCTATTCATGATAAGCCACCTGAAGTCTTTTTGACTGCTGGGTCACTTTTTTTTCCTGGAATTTTATGGGGTCACAATATCTGACAGCAGCTATGACAAATTGTGACCCCTCTGATTTACAGAAATGGTCTCAGTCTATTCTTGGTTATGAAACCTTTTTGTTGTGGTCTTGGCTTGATCTTAGACATAAGGCTTGAACAAACTTTTGTGTTTGTGTGTTATAAAAGTGCTTGAAAACAAATTTATTTATCTGAAATACACCAGTCATTCCCTGCTTCATCAGCATTGCTTCCGAATTGTGCATTCACCATACACAAGCATCCTCATGTTTTTTAAAGTTTAATATACAGTATTATAATGATAAAATAACAGGGTTACTGGGAAAAACATTCCGGCCGTTAATACCATCAGTAACATTTTAATAGGCACAATATCAAATAAATGAGTGAATAAACGTACTAACATTTATACTTTTTTTTGGGTTAAATTTCAGGAACCTTAATGTACCAAAAATAAAATATAACCTATAACACAAAAGTGGACAGTTTTTTTTTTTTTTTAGTTCCCCCTAAACGTCTCTGGGGGAGGCATACAAGGGAGCTTGTGTCCTTTTCGGGGGGGCGGGGGCAAGCTCCCCATAGCCCCCCTGTAATTCAAACCATGTTTCAAAGCAATACACTGCAATAGCAAATTGTGTGTGTGTGTGTGTGTGTGTTCGTGTCAGCCCAGTGCTATGCAAACTTATAATAATGAGATGCGTATCTCATAATAACTGTCCTGTTTTAATGAGTGACGGAGCAATTTATTTTCTCATGATGGCATCACTCTGGGTTTTGGTCTCTCCACAGCACTGAAACCATCTTAACCAAAGTCCTCAATGATCTTCTAACATCTGCTGACTCTGGAGCCCATAGCATCCTCATCCTCGACCTGCATGCAGCCTTCGGCACTGTCCCTCAGCATCCTCATCCTCGACCTGCGTGCAGCCTTTGGCACTGTCCCGCATCATCATCATCATCCTCGACCTGCGTGCGGCCTTCGGCACTGTCCCGCAGCATCCTCATCCTCAAGGCTCTATGAACTGGGCATTGAGGAGAACAGTCTTGGCTGCTTCACTTCATACCTAATGAGCAGGAAGCGGATCATTTCCATCTCTGGAAACTCATTTTCCTCTTTGAAGAGCACTAATGGCATCCAGCAGGTATGAGAATCTGTCTGACATGTAACTACAGCCATCAACCCAGTCCACCCCTGGCAAGCGCCCCCTGGTGCCCCCATGGCTGAAAAAATGTCGCTAAAGTGCCCTCTAGAGTGACAAAGAGGCCACTATTGGCTGCCCTTCACATGATTTAGCACCATCTAAGATGTTCTCTTCATGCGAGATCATGTGCCTTAGAAACAAGAAAATGTGAGGAAGTATCTTAATGAGCGCCCTTCTATGGGGGAAAAAGTGATTTCTAGAATGGTTTGCTTGGATTTTAGCTGTGCTTTTTTCCCGCAAAAGTGGACACACCGTGTCTTAGAGGGGATATCTTTTTTTTCTGAATTTTTTTATCTTTAAGAGTAACAGCAAAGACATCAAAACTATAAGATCGTATGTGATTGTGTAGTAACCAAAAAGTATTTAGCAAATCTAAAGCACCTTATATTTTAGATTCCTTCTCAGTTGGGTTTAAGTCAGGTGACTGTGGAGGCCAGGCCATCTACCACACTCACCGTCACTCTCCTTCTTCGACTAATGACTCAAATGCAGTCTGGAGGTGTGCTTGGGGTCATTGCCATGTGGAAAAACGAATCATTTCCCAATTAACTGAATCTCGTATTTTACAGGATCGGCCCATATTGTAAAATGAAAAGCTGTGTCCCATTTTGAACCCTCATGGGACGTGATTTTGTCTCATATTATCAGACCAGATCCTGTGGAGGTGGGGCATCAGTGTTCCTCATTTCTTGTGACTGGTGAATGAGCCAATAAAATCCCTCATCCTCTACTATGCAAAAAGCCAATGTAATCATCTCAGTTATTGTAGTAGTTCTGTACTCAGCTCTGGGGCTGCTAACTTTTACTATTTATAAAGTTCAAACGTCGGCCAGCAATATCAAATTGATACATTGATCCATTGTCGTTCAGCCGAAATGGATCCATCAGACCGATACCGTTATCTTGATTTTTAAATACTGATGTATTAAACAACATATTGTATGTCCCTAGTCGCCAGTGTTTTGCTACTTTCAAAAAACAGATTTATGTACTAGTCAGTGGTCAAGACTTCATATTCATTCAGGTTATAAATACAACACAGATGATCATGATGGGATGGTTCTTTTCATGGTTAAATGTTACAGGTCAGACCCTGAGGATGCAGACTGCAGACAGCCAGTCTTTTTTATTTTTGTTAATATTCTTCATGCATATGAGCCCTGACCTCTTTCATCTCGATCTTCTCTGGCTGCAGATGGATGGTCAGACTTCTCCTGGTCCTCTGCCTTGTACACCATCTCCCTGCTGTCTACGTGGCGGACTTATGTGAGTGGATGCGTCACACTGACTCTGTGGGCTAATTAGCTGTATATGTTAATTCTGATTTGTTTTATTAATTATATGATGGTGTGAGTGTCTGACATGGGTGTCGGCTGTAAAATCCACCTGTTATAGGGGACGGTCGGGTCTCTCGCTGTGTTCCTATGACTTAAATGTCTGTTTGCGCTGTAGCTGCTCTGTGTGATGATACTGATTGAGCTGGATTTAAGCTGTGGTACGTAATTTAGGACACATACCCCAGGCATAATGAATGGACCAATAAATGGGGAGGGCTAGAATTATGTGTAAGTATAATACTGATCTTTTAATGACTTTGTTCTGTATGTTAATCAATTGCAGATGTTTGTCCTGGAGCCTCTGTCACTCTGCCCTGTGATGGAGGAACCGATAAAGACACCAATGAAGTTGACGTGTTGTGGAAGCTTGCAAACAAGCTTGTTTGCTGGTTTAAAAATGGGACTTGGTGTGAACATCCTCACTTTGTAAACCGGACTCAGCTTGGATCCATCCGACAGAATAACTTCTCTTTGGTCATCAATCCTGCCAGACTGCAGGATCAGGGGGAATATACCTGTCAGATCAGTCGTACTTCAGTGCAGATTAATCGCCTTTTTGTTAGAGGTAAGTAAACCCTCTGACCGGCCCCCTTAAACCTTAGGAGACCCCGTCTCTTTGGGGCAAAGCCTCCTCCAGCTCAGCCTGCCCCCCTGCCCTGCCTGAGCAGAGCCCTCACCCAGAAGATGAGAGCAATAGGGACCCCCCTCTGCAGCTCCTCTCTATTCCCAGGCCCCCTGCTCATTTGTGTTTCACACACTGCTGTAGCTCTGAGGCTCAGACTGACTCTGCTGCTTGTGTTTCTGTGTGTCTGTAGGAGGCCGGAAGCGAAGGGCTGCAGAGACGCCGCCTGAAGGTTTGTGCAGCTTTACTTTACTTTACTCTGTTTTACTCTGTAATTGAGGCAGTTCTCATGCTGATATGAGGCCCATTGGACATGATGCACCCATTAATAGGCCTCCTGTCAGCTCTGTCTGTCTGACAGGCCTGATCACAGGAGACCTGAGGTCTGAATTACATTATAGATGCATTTGTACAGAAGGAAGCCAGAAATATACATATGCAACTTCCCACCCAATTTTCCCATCTTTTTATTTTTTTTAAATGAATAACAGATTTTGCATGGGAAGTTGTGTATGTGCATTTCGGACTTCTTTGCATGTATCCAGATATAAATAGCCTACAGTCACGGCAGTGCGAAACGGCATAATGGTGTTCTTCAAGTGACACCATAAACAGAAGGATTAGAAGAGATTTAGGCTCCCAAGAGTCATATAATGTTCTGATGTCGGCCCAGTATTCGAGACCAGGCGCTCAAACCCAGGCTGTACTGGTTCACATACAGGCTCTCACTACGGTTGGCTTTCTGGCAACAAGCACCTATCAGAGGGAGTAGCAGACAGATCAGTCATATCCCACCCAACCTTCAGCTCCGTCATGCCTTCTGTGCTGGATGGCGTAACAAAACTGCCATGGCGCTACATCATGTTTCCTTACACGTTAGGTGAAGAGGCAAACGTGAAAACTGTCAGGGCAACTGACTGCACTCTCATTTCTATAAGGGCAACTAGTGCTAATAAAGCTGTTTTTGTCAGTCAAGAGCCGTTTCATTCTGTTAATGCACAATCTATGATGCAGACATAACACTGAGAAATATAGTAGCCCGATGGCCTGGGTCTCCTCATGATTCATTCATTTTGAGTGTCACATAGCACGTCAGTATCTCTCAACTGCTGAGACACAAGACTGCATAATTGGGAATCCCCTGTTTTAGGTGCTATCAGCATGTTGAAGTTTGAGGGCAAAGATGTGGGTGACCCTGTGTGTAGAAAGTTGTTTCTTTCCCTCTATTAGATCTGACCACTTTTTTTTGGGGGGGGGGGGCATTTTGTAGAATGGATGGAATTTACAGCAGTGAACTTTTCTTGTTTGTGATCCCTGTACTTAGGGCCCCAAATTTAACATTTTGTCGTGCCTCTAACAAGAGGACCTCTACCTGTCACTGTTCAGAATTTCTCTTTGTGATTTTTTTATTTACAGTTGCCATTGTTAGACTTTGCAACTAGAAAGGTTTGACTTGCATATTACATGAGCATGCAGCTCATTTGCAGTGACCATACATGTTTATTTGTGGGGGGCTACTGGGCAGGATTTCAGGCTCGTGCATGTTTGCAGTATGTGTACCTTTTTGCATTGTATGTTTGTCTGTATTCTGTACCTAAATTTCCTTTGGGATTACTAATCCAATCTAAGATAATCTTATCGTTTCGTATCGTATCATATCGTTTCGTTTACACAATAGTTGTGTTTTACCCAAGGGGTGACTGCGTATATATGGGCGTCAGCCAAATTTTTCCTGCATGCCATTTTCAGCTTTCTTCATGTTTTTTTTTGCATCTGGTGTGTCTGTGTCTAGCATGCCAACATGTGGCCAATGCACAGAGATGATGGCTGTGTCACTGTTTTATTTGGTACAGCACCAGCTGATTTTGTTTCTCTTTTCCCTCCCCTATCAGGCAGTCTTGTTTGTAAGCCATACAAAGATGTTCCTGGTGAAAAAATTTCCAGGTGAGTTTATACCCTGTGTGATAAACACGCTTCTCCTCCGGTGTGATTCCTACATATTCTGATCCTTTAATAACGGGATATGCCTGATGTTTAATATCCTACGTACTGCGGTATGAGGGTAAGACCGCCTCCCTACCCCCTGTGTCCTTCAGCGGGATCAGAGGGGATACAGGACTGTGTAGAGTGAGCGGCTCTTTACATGATGAGCGTGAAAATGTCAGTGTCATGCTGGCTGTGCAGAGCCGCCCAGTACCTGCAGTTTACAGCAGATACAGTCATCACACTGTGAGCCTCCTGCGATATTAGATGAAAATGTGTAATACTGTGTTTTACTGGGTGTTCAGGGAACAGCGGGTGGGGTGTTAAGGGTGTGGATCTGAGTGCTATGGGGTCCTGCTGTTGTACCATTGAGTGAGGTCCTTAACAGTCAGGGGTCAGAAGAAAAGCTGCACTAGTTTGGGCTGTTGGCTCAGTGATGTGACTCTACTGGCTGTTTCACCAAGACCTGAGACTGGTTGAAGGTGATATGTGATAATGTCCTAACAATTATTTCTCTTCATCCTACAGGGATACCTTCAAGTGGACACTCAACAGATCAAACTGCTCTGACTGCTCTGATTGCTGTGACTGTATTTACTGCCGTGATTGATGACTGCTGAGAGGCTGCCCGTAAGAGAGATCCAGCTATGAATTAGAATGATGAACTGGCAAAGGAATGAAGTGCAGGCCGATCTGACAGTCTCCTAAAATTTTCCCAATTAGTAATGAACTGATGCTGAATGAGTCTGACCTGTGACAGTAATATTACATGCACTGCTGGCCAAAAAAATGTAACACACATAAATATTTCATTGGACCACCTTTAGCTTTGATTGTGGCGCACATTCATCAATGCATTGTTTCCACATGCTTATTCAATATCTCAACATATATTTCTTCATTCCAGATTTGTATTCATTTCTTGTCAAGATCTTGTATTGATTATAGGCGAGTTGAACCACTCCATAAAGTCTTATTCGGCATATGCCCACGCCGTTAGGAAAGAAAAAGTCCTTTGATGGGATAACTTGGCCGTTCAGGAGATTCAGGTACTCAGCTGACCTTCATTTTATTGATGGGACTTTTTTTTTGGCCAGCCAGTGTATAAAAATGTTTGTCCACTGCATTGATGTATTTTTCGACTCACTTTGGTTTGTCAGTATCTCATTGAGTCATTTAAGTAACTGGGACTCCATTGTGATTCAGGGTAAGTCAGCCTACCTCAGTGAAACAGAAGGGCAGCCTAAGAACAGTACTGAATACAAGCATCTACTTCTTGATTGTACTCTTAAGTTTAGTACAGTACTGAGATAAAGTCCAAATTAAAGATGGAATGATGGGATGCAGCCATTGATGAGAACGAGTATAACTGTTCACATTTGGTGAGACCAGGGAGTTATACTTGACCTAAAATTCATAAAAGTTTTGACAATCCACCAGGCCACCCGATTTGTATCTGGGAATCAGTCTATAACTGAGCCACTTTCTCAGTTTGTTGATTATCATATAAAAGACTGAGTCTATTGTCTGCCCTCTTTTTTTAAAGACACGTCTGACTGTTTACTGACTGACTATAATGAGATGCATTCGGTAGTGTCTTTATGCACAATGGATGTAATGGATGTAAGTCTCTATATGAGTATTCCACA
Source organism: Mormyrops boulengeri (assembly GCA_026781065.1). Classification (NCBI taxonomy): domain Eukaryota; kingdom Metazoa; phylum Chordata; class Actinopteri; order Osteoglossiformes; family Mormyridae; genus Mormyrops; species Mormyrops boulengeri. The sequence continues at coordinate 984,582 of JAODLD010000070.1, read as the reverse complement.
TGAAGCAGGATTAAAGGCATTAGAGTTTAGTGATGGGTTGACCTATGGTACCCAATTATGCCAATCTGTATGGGTAAATTTGAAGAGGATTTTATTTATTTATTCAATAGTTTTGTCAATATTTAAAGGTGCAGTACCTATACATTGATATCTTTTTCATGTGGAGTGGCTCGGAAGACCATTTGAAGCTGTTTCATGATTTTGCTAATACTAGATTGCCCTCTATACATTTTTCATTAAACGTTAATGATAATGTTTTGTCATTTTTCGATGTATTGGTGGAAGAGAAGCATCCGTGGTATTCCACTTGTGCCAAAAATGTTGATATAGACACTATGTCGACTGAACATGTGACAAAACATTTGTCTGTCTGTTCAACTTGGAGCTGAACGTCTGTCTTGGCAACACTATTTTGAGAATGAGATTTTGTATGTTGATCACACATCTGACAAAACATTTGTCTGGCAGTTCAGCTTTAAACTGCAGCACATGTGTTATCCTCCTTGTCATCTGACTGTGTCATTATGTGTTGTCCTGATGTGTCGGCTGACTGTTATAAATGTCGTCTTGATGTGACTGTGTTGATTTTATTGTAGTCCTATTGTATCATTCTCTCTGTTGTGACTGTGTTTTCTTATGCTATTTTTATTGTTAGTTTTTATTTTTTATGGAATATTATGTAATACTGCATAAATGTGAATGTAATCCTCAACACAATACTGTAGAGATGTAAGAAAATAAGTGTTTCTGCAGCTGATGTTAGACTGAGTTAGAATATGTGCCTTATGTGGGCAGGGGTGTGGCCAATGGTTAGGGAAGCACACATGTTATCGAAAAAGTGCTGGTTCAGATTCCTGACCAGCAAGGCACCACTGAGGTACCCTGAGCAAGGTACCGCCCCCAAGCACTGCTCCCCGGGCGCTGAATTAGCTGCCCCCTGCTATGTCACGACGTCACATATGCAGAGAACAAATTTCGTCGTTGTGCACTGTGTGCTGTGGTGTGTCGACAATGACCACTGATCACCAAATTCATGAATCTGTGCCTTATCGCTTTGTTGAAGGCCAAAGAATATAATTGGCTCTGTAGCGAAGCAACATGTGGCCAGATACGACTGCTACTGTTCATTATTGAAGAAACGTGAATTCTCACAGTGATTAAGGCGTCTTGCCTGGGTCTCCATTGTAACTTCCTTTGCTGGTTTTCATGCTTGATGCAAACATCTTGATAGACATATGAAAAGTGTATAAACATCAGTGTAACTGACCATGGGACACACTCATGCAGGGTGTCCAGTCTTGGATGTTAGTTTTTATTTTTATTTAATATGGAATATTATATAATATTGTAAGGGTGGGTGTAATCCTCAGCACAAGACTGTGAAGATGTTAGCCTTAAAGTTTATGTATCTGTATCTTATTTTAGCCTTGGTTGTATGAATATGTGCCTTATTCAGCTCTGCAGCTTATCGCTATGTTGAAGGTCGAAGAATATAACTGGGTTTATAGCTAAGCAACATGTAGCCAGCTGAAACTGCCAAAGACTGCTACTACATTATTGAAGAAACACCTGAATTCTCTAAGTAATTTAGGGCGTCTTGCCTGGGTCTCCATTGTAATGTGTTTGGCTGGTTTTGATGCTTGATGCAAATATCTTGATAGACATATGAAAAGTGTATAAACATCAGTGTAACTGACCATGGGACACACTCATGCAGGGTGTAACCTACATGAATGCAATAAAAGACTGACTTTGGGATGGCACACAAGTGACTTCTGACTCCTGATTTAGCGTAAAATGATTAACTACATTATCTCTAAAGTGCTGTAAAGTGTACATTAGTAAACAGTGCCATTTTGTGTTTAGCACATTTGTTTATTTTTGCACATTTCACTTCATTGAGCTCTATGGCTAAATGCAGTTGCAGATATAATCCCAAAACAGTCACCCACAAGTACCAAACCAAGCTGATACTGAGCAGACTGGTTTATGATTTTTTTCCTTTACATTTTACTGCATTTAGCAGACGCTCTTATCCAGAGCGACTTACATTTTTCTAAATTCAGGGACAGTCCCCCTGGACAAGTTGGGGTTAAGGGTCTTGCACACAGACCCAATGATGGTAGTACCAGAGGTGGGATTCTGGAGGCAAGCATCCTAACCACTAGGCCACCTCACCATTTTTTGGCACTGAAATGTGGCCAGTCAGTCATACTGTAGGTCAGTGTGTGTATAAGGCAGGTTGTAGGAAAAGAGGTTGTTTTTGCACTTAAAACTTACTAACAATGAATATACCCTCCAAAATCACAATATCCATTAACAAAACATGATGTGAAAATTTTCACAAATATATTTGCATGCTTATTATCACTTTATGGTCCAATGTTATAATAGATTTGCAATTTTCTATAGTTTTTATTTCATTTTCACTTATTGTTAAGTTTAGTTTTTATTAGTCTAAATAAAAAAATACCAAAATAAAACTACCAAAATGGTGGCAAATTACCGGTATCTCCCCTAGGGGGCATGCTTTGTTCTACAACCTGTTTTATAGCAGTATGCATCAATTCGTCAAATACGTATTGGATTTTAAAACGAACAAAAACGTACCAAAATTCATCACGAAATACATTCATTTGTAGTTTCAGCTGCCAAACACAGAGTTGTAATGTACTCTGATTTAGTCTCTTGCTATTTAAAAACTTAAGGAAAATGTTCAGTCATTCTAGAGCTATTGAGTGATTGTTCCTTTTATTTTCAATTTATAATATATGCCAACTGGAAAATCAACTATTGATCAATGGAAAGCATCTGAACTTTACAGAATGCCCTTATGTCTTCACGACAGGGAACTAACTATTTAGTTGGTAATTAGGGGAATCTTTTTATTAGCTAGCGAGGAAGGGCCATTCTGTTTGATTATGCGGGTGCAGCGGGTTTTCCTTTATCTCCCCATTCAGAACATGTGATCTTAGAAATGATTTTAGTTGTTTGTGGGGTGTTGACAGGAACATCCGAATGTCTGACTGTGAAAATGACTTCACCGCCGTTACATTGTATCGTGGATCTGATTTAACTGCGCATAAGCTCATGAACTTTGAACAAATTATAATTACGTATTTCGTTTTCTCATCCAGTACTACCAAGCTGTTTTAGGAAATGAAGTTGCAAACTCAGTTTCTATCCGAGACAAGTCCGTACAAGCATTTACATGCATGTAACAGTTTTATTACCTCGTAAATAGTCTGTAGGCTTTGCAAACTACCCCAACGCTTCTGATGTAGCTAATTTTAGGTTAACAGTGGAATAATACAGATTTGCTTGCTTGCGTGAGTGTCACGCCATGCGGATGCCGGGGCTGGAATGAAAGAATATATAGTAGTTCAGCTTGAGGTGACAATGGCAGAAGGCTGTTTGATATACATCTGATAAGTCCCGATCATCCGCAGCAGAACTGCTCGGATGATCGATTTCTAGGAAAGGGGAGGATATGCGGAGGTACCCGCCACGGAGGGCCGGTCCCGGGGCCGTAGCAGCGTGACTGTATCCGGGTTAGGATCGGCGCCTCTCCAGCCTGCGTTATTAATATCCGCCGAGCCGCCGTCTGTCTTCCTGCTGCTTTCATGCTTTCTTGCCGAGGTTGACGGCCGATTTCGCACTTTGAGAACGGGCCAGGTACATTTATATTTCGCAAATATACATTTTAAACGCCGGGTTTTAACGTGCGTGGAATGGCGTCGCCCTTCCGCCGCGTTTGGACGCGGAGCTGCCGCTAGCTAGGCGGCTAAGCTAACTACACACACTATTTACAGTCAGTATTTGGGGCGGCGAAGCTTTAAAATGATTAATCGACAGCCCAGTAGAGATCCCCCTGGTTCTGGTTATTGATTGTTGTTGTTATTAGCCATGTGATGGTATTATTTTAACAAGAAGCTGTGAATTAGTATGAGTGGGTTGGGAAAAGCACACGCTGTATCTTCAGTTAATCTAGTTATCTAGTGTAAGTCGTTTGTTTGGTGTAATTAAGTCCCAGTGCAGCAGTGAGGGTGGGGGGATTGTGGTAGCTGTCTGCTTGTGATAAACAGCGGCCGTCTGTGCCGGTAGATGGAGGGAGGGGAGTGCGGCAGCTTGCCCGAGCAGCCGGGACACTCGCAGAGGGGCAGCGTGTCTTCATCTGGCCTCCGCGGTAAGGACCTCCCGCCTCTGCCGTCTCCTAATCCAGTGTTTCGCAAACCAGTCCTCAAGGCAGACTGGACGGATCCACATTTTTGTGTTATTCCAATTCCCAGCACTCCTGTATGGTCTTTAGAGCTCCTGATTGCTTGGGGCAGGTGTTCTGGGAACTGGGATAAAACAAAAATGTGGATCTGTCCAGTGTGGCCCCAAGGACTGGTTAGGGAAACACCGTCCCAACAGCCGTCCACTGGTCCTCATGTTGTTTCTGTCCTTGGGGCCAAAAAAAAAAGATTAACAATATCAGTCTCAGTTAATGTCTTTGTACACCTGTTGTCAATCGATGTATTTTATTGTTGGCAAGAAAAAAAAAATGACTGATAAAAACAACATCCATAGTTTAATATTTCAAGGCACATATTTAGCTGCATTTTTCAGTGCGTAAAGAAGACAGCAAAATTGGGTGTGTGTCTGTATGGGTCATTTCTTGCCTGCTTTCCTCGCTGTAGCCCAGGATGTGCTGATATACCTGGTCGGGGACAGCGCGGTGCACCTGTGCTTCGAGGGGGTCAGCTACATCACCGTGCAGGAGCTGGGCCGCAGCGTGCGGGAGACGCTGCACATCCCGGACTCCGCGCAGGACGCCTTCGCCTTTTGGCTCTGCTCACCCCTGCTAGGTAACCTCTTCCATTGCCCCGCTTTCTCACTTACGCCCCCTATTGGATGGATGCAGAAATGGTGGTATGTGTGACGGGCTTTTGGTAGCTTCTGCCCCAGCATTTAATGCCCGCCTCGCTTCCGCCCCCAGAGCTGCAGCTGAAGCCCAAACACCAGCCGTACAAGCTGTGCCGGCAGTGGCAGGACCTGCTGTATCGCTTCACCGAGGCCTCGGAGGAGGACATCTCACAGGGTTGGCACCGCCCTCTTTATTTTTGCACCCCTTTGCTTTGGTGTTTGTCCAGTACTGGGCTTTAGGTCCTCCAATGGGTGGAATTCTACGTGCTGTCAGTCACAGTGTGCCCCCTTTTCTATTGGTTATGTTTTCGGGTTAAACCAAGCTGTTAATGACAGGGCGTAGGGTTTTCATTTCTCAACTTAATCTCATGCTCTGGCCTTGCTGTTCCTCTGTGTCCCTGACTATTGTGTTATTCACGGCCATATCTGTAAAAATATGATAATAGGAACAACCTAAGAGTTACTTTCTTGGTTAATCAGCTGGTTCTCTTATCCAAAATTACTTGTTTTTAATATTTTATTTTTTATACGGTTGAAATTTACTGGGAAAACGCTGCAGTGCTGTATCAGCACTGTGGGACTCGGAGAGTTGCAGATTCCTGTTTTAACCTCTTTCTGACATGCTGACTTGTTGCTTTGTCTTCCTGTCCATGTCTTGCATTCATTTCCCTCTTGTTACCACCCAGATGAGCCATTTCTGCAGTATAGAAGAAACGTGTTTTTTCCACGAGCCAAAGAGCTCCAGGTACTTCGAGTTCCCCTGTAGACGTTTTATAGCTGTTACTGTTGCTGATTTTAAGTAATTCTGCATAGTAATGCGAAATGGCAGGCTTATAACGGATCATACAGTTATCTGCAAGAGCAGATGTTTGTGTTTTTAATCAGTAGTTCTGTCTCCTCATTTTTTCAGCTAAATTTTGGCTCTTTTTCCTCCTCCTTCCGGCCACACAGATAGAAGAGGAGACCGTACTGAAGCTCCTGTATGAGGAGGCGAAGGACAATGTCCTGGGGGGCCGGTACCCCTGCGACCCCGAGCACTGGTTGAGACTGGGGGCACTCTCCTGTGCCCTGGAGCTGGAGCCGGGCCTGGACGCTGCCAAAGCCTCGGCTGCCGTGCGGTATGCCAAGCCCTTGTCACGCTAGTTTGTGGGAGTTTTACATGTTGTTTTACTTGTATAAAAATGGGATGTGCTGACATCTGATTGGTTGGTCCCGCCTCCTCTAGTTGCCTGGACACACCTCCTCTACAATCTGATTGGTTCTCTCTGAGCCAATCATTTTTCAGTTTGCCCTCATGGCATTTTTGTATAAATAAAACTCCATAAGCATCACGCTCGCGGGATGACCCCTCTTGGGTTCTCGGAAACATCAGAACTGCCTCTCTTCCTCCCTGACCTGCTCACAGGGAGAAGAAGCTCTCGTCCTTTGTGCCAGCCCACGTGGCAGGAGGCAGCGGAGGGCTTCTGTCGACTCTGAGGGGCAGAGGGGGTCGCCAGGCGGGACTGGAGCAGCAACTGCTAGAGGAGTACGCCACCGTTAGCCACGGTGCCGAGGACGGCAGCCCGCGGGAGCCTACTCATTACCTGCGGAAGTACCTCAGCACCTGTCACGCTTTGCCTTACTATGGGTAAGCAGGGGCGGGTGTTTGAAGCGGGTATTTGGGCACCTGCCATTTTTATTTAGCCTGTTTTAAGTTTAGCTACCCCTTGTTACCTAGTGAGAGTTGCTAGGCATGACCCACGTTTCCTGCTCGCGGGCCGATCACAGGTGTGCTTTCTTCACGGGAGAAATCGACAAGCCGGCCCAGGGCATCCTGCATCGGGGGGGTCGCAAGGCCGTCAGCGTGGGCATCAGCCTGGAGGGAGTGTACGTCATGGATGTCAAAGAGAAGGTGAGCAGGGGTTTGGTTTGATGGCAGTGATCCCTTCGGGCTGCACATCGCAGGCAGGACAGCGCAAGATTTCATCACATTACGGCGGATGGGGGTCCACTGTATAATAGCACTGTGCTCTGCTGCTCTTTGTACCCCCAGCACATTCTCCTGGGCCTGCGCTTCAGCGAGCTGTCCTGGGACCACAGTTACCCCGAAGGGGAGGGCGACTCGCACATACTGTGGCTCGAGTTTGACGGGGAAGAGGCAGGAACCCCTGTTAACAGGCTGCTGAAGATCTACTCTAAACAGGTAATGCACTCTGGGAAGGGTGGTGCCATTTGGTGGTGCTTCCACCAGGTGGAGCTGTGTGTACAATGTCAGCAGAAGTTCCCAGGTCAAGAGGGGCACCCGTAACGTTCATCCTGAAGGTGATTGACTGTTTCTATGTTGCAGGCGGAGCTAATGAGCGGCCTGATCGAGTTCTGCGTGGAGCTGCGGGCCATCATGGAGGGGACGGCGACGGGCTCAGATGGCGACCTCGGGCCCCCCCAGGCACAGGCTGGTGCGGCGGGGGCTGCTGGCAGGCCGAGGGGGGGCCAACGCGGGAAGCTGCGCAGGCAGAGCAGCGTGGTGTGCAACCGCGTCCACACCCTCAGCACCATCAGCTACGTGGATGACGGTGAGGTCCATTTCCTCGCAGGAACTTTCCCAGGAATTAAGGGGAACCTGTTATGGTCGGTGTACGCTACACAAAATGACACTTAGCTTGTATTTGAGTTATAGAAGTTAGGTGACCAGATGATATCACAGATACTCTGGCGCTGGACGTCCAATGATTGGGATGAGTTGTAGTGCGGTGGTCAGTGACCTCTGACATGTCATGTGACCCCTGTGCTATGTTTGTTACCCCCCCCAGGCAAGGAGATTAAGCGCCTGAAGCCAAAGAGAGCAGCGTCCTTCTTCAACCGTCAGGCACCCACTCCCGCCTACTCTGCCGTCCAGGTGACGGAGAGCCTGGAGCAGGGGTGAGCCCTGAGCTATCGCCCCCTGCTGCCCAGAGACCAAAACTGAACCTTCACACTGAAAAAAATGAACTGGAGTATGTGACAAGTGATTGAGAAGGACCAAACTAAGGACCAAGTTGGGCAACAATAACAAGCTGCAAGCGTATACATTAAATCTCTGTAGTCTGTATTAAATGTAACTTATTTCACTCAGAGTGTCGTAATAAGGTAGATGTTTGAACTTGGTTAACAAAACAGAAGGCAGTTGAGTATTTTTTTTGTCACGTGATCAGTTAAATTTCTATTATGATTTTTCACCCAGATCGGTGATCAGCATACTGTGAAGGAAAAAAAAATGTTGATAATCAGAAGTACCCTTACAGTCTGATATTTATGAGCTGAGTTTCTCTCAGAAGAAGGCAGTACTTTGATCTGTCTAACTCTGTCCCAGCAGCCCTGTGCTCCATCTTTGTTATTCTGCCCTGTACACACTAAAATCTCCTCTTCCCTCTTCCTGAGGAAGCTTTTGCTTAGTTAGGACAGATTTTGTATATTGAAACTGTCCACTTGGGAGTGCTGGGAGACATTTCAGCACGAGGTATGCTGCGTCCTGCACATGGTACGACCAGATAGCACTTGTCTGCCATTTGCTTAGAGCTTAGGTTTTGTGTGGAAAGGTCAAATAAAAGGTTCCCAGCAGATGAAACAGGAAAAGCGAGATGGTAACATCCTCAGTCAGACACGGACTCAGCATGGACTCTCATCCCTGCGTTTCCGTATCACACACCATTAGCTATAAGGAACCTTAGCAAATTCAGTGTATGCTTCAGAAAGCTAAATCACGTTCTGAAACATAGACATGTACATGTCCAAAAACATCCTTTCAGACAGAAGAAATGACGTTTACAAATAGGATGTTTCAGTAACACGATCCAGTTCTTATGCAATATCATGTATGCAATATGAACACCAAATGACTCTCCACACACGATCTATGCATGATGCAGTCTCCGAGCTGCTGTATATAAGCGTTTCTCTGATTGCCTGCGTGTTCTCTCTTGTTATGCCCCCTGTAGAATTATAAGCGAGACAGACTGAGAGGACACTTTTTAATATTGCACTTTTTAAATCTATATCTCTGCTGTAATTGTCAGATAAAGGAAGTTACCGATGGTGTGAGGTCACTTCCTTTGTGCGCTCATTCTTTTGTGATCTAACTGGCCTTCACTGTCATTTTGGAAATGAGATAAACGCAAAGTGCCTTTTTACATTTGCGATTGCGTGGCAACTCTCCGGCATCAAGTCCTCGTCTTTGTCCATTTGCGGTGAAAAATGTGAGTGCTGTATCCCTTCTGATGGAGATGGCCTGTTACGTTAAGATTGGCAGTGACTGCTAATAATTCCCTCGATTCAGTGATACTGTGCAGTGACGCCCTCATGTGGTACCCACGATAATTGCGGTGATTGTCATCATCAGAGGGACTCTATGATCTACTTAATTTTTTCGTACTGTTTTTTTTTTTTAACACGGACTACCAAACTTTACTAACTACGATTATCCAAAAGCATTAGTAAACACTTCTCCTGTATACTCTCACTTTATACTTTTTTGACTAAAGTAAATAGTGTTGATTAATAGATTTTTATATTATTTGTGGTAAATGTGCTCATGATGTATTCACGATAAATAAAATATATGCATAAATACGTGCAGTGTGTGATGTTTCTTGTCTGTAAGTGTCCCGGCGATTTGTTTTTGTGTTGCATTGTGTGTTTTATGACAATTCTTCCAGATGAAACGAAGCAGATGGCATTAGAGAACCTTTAACCGGAGGTAAGCTTGGACCAGGGACACATGCTGCTACATTTTTTTAAGATTAAAAAGCTTTCTTTTTTGACCTGGATAATGCAGTTTGGGTTGAAGTTGCTTCCTCTGACTGTGTGTTAGGGCCCTGATATCAGCAGGCAACTCGTTTGTCTTCATTCCTGAGGAAAACAGCAGGAATCCTGGTTGAAATCCTTATGGTCACCATTTTGTAAGAGTACAGTTAACGTCATATTTAGCAGACACGTTTATCCTAACTGAATGAATGATGTTATGCTACAAACTCTGTGGTTTAAACCACCAACCTTCCAATTACACAGACAGAGTTTTAACCCGCAGATACACAAAAGTGTAAGCTTCTCCCCGTCGGGGAATCGAACCCCGGTCTCCCGCGTGACAGGCGGGGATACTCACCACTATACTAACGAGGAGATATGTGATTATATTTTCCACATGTTCAAAGCGGATGTGATGGTACATTTCCCTTTAAATTTTGTTCATTTTCGTATATAATCATTGCTCTGTTCTTACAGTATTACCCTATACTCTATATTTATACTCGGCTGAGTGTCACTTTATTGGACGATGTTTTTAAGTGCAGATATATTACATACAATACGGGACCTGCATTTCCGTTTCGCTGGATGGCGTTATTGTTCCACGTAAGGAAGTGATCGTATCCACCCCAGGTACTGCCTTCTGTCCTGTCCGTCGGCGCCGTCCTTTCATCGGTGTTTTCGGGAGAACCGGGCCGAAATGGACGCCAACGTCGATGCCACGACCCCGCCGGAGCCGGAGTCGACGCGGAAACGCAGGGTGCACGGCATGCTGAAGCTGTATTATGGGCTCAATGAAGAGGGCAAGACATCGGATAAGCCCGAGTCGCTGGACCCGTGCGACATCAACGGGCCGCATTTCGACCCGGAGGTCTATCTCAACAAGGTGAACACAGCACCGGCTGTTCGTTTATACACAGCCGACGATTAACTGATCATGCTTCATCCCTGGTGTATAAAGAGATATTCTATGATCGCAGTAGGAGTGACCGGCACCGTGTTATCCTACTAGCTCGCGTTTAGCTGCGCTTCTGTTACCGATCTCATAATTAATACATGCATACATTAGAGTATTATTAATAAGCATTATAGGAGTTAAAGTTTCTTCATCAGTTGATTGATGAGAAATGTGTATATTAGGAATGCATTAAATGACAATAAAATAAGACCATTATTATTACGTCACAATACATTGCATGTCGTAATTCTGGGTTATATATATGTGTAAAATTTATTTTGTATGTCGGGTTGCGTCTGCTGGCTTTCAGCTGAGGAAGGAGTGCTCCTTGGCGGAGCTGATGGACCAGGAGAGCTGCATGGTGAAGCAGATCCGCGCCTTGGACAGCGACATGCAGACGCTGGTCTACGAGAACTATAACAAATTCATCTCCGCTACAGGTCAGCGGTTGTGGGCTTAATGGTGATGAATGAAGGGGGAAGAAAATGTATAGAGAGTTCGCATTAGACGCTGATAACGTTAGGATCTCGAAGCTTGAATACAGCGCTGGAAAAATTAAGAGACCACTTCATATTTTTTTAATATGCATTTTTAAACCTGGTTTAATCGTGGTTTTGCCTGCAGAAAGCTGTTTGGCAGGTTGCTTCTGGGCTCAAAATTTTGACAACCGCAGTACACAAGAACACGGTGAAACAGGAGACACTAGGAATGACCAGAAACCTACTAGGTAAAGTGCGGAAGCAACTTTCTAATGCCAGCGATGACTGTCAACTTATAATACAGTTTCTTATGAATCGTAGGATGACATCAAGTGACCTTCAGAAGGAATGGGAAACATTAAGTGCAGGTTTGAAGTGCACTGCTAGGACAGTTCATATCAGGCTCATAGAAGCAGGACTGAAGTCCCATAAAGCAGGGAAGACACCCTTCATTAATGAGAAGCAGGGAAGAAGCAGGCTGGAGTTTGCAAAAAGAAATATATTATTCAGACGCACATCCATAAACTGAGAAATGAGTGAAACAAACAATTGTACTGTGGTCTCTTCTTGCTTCTTGTCTTGCCCCCCCCGAAAACTTATTATTCTAAATCCATTTAACAAATTTTTCTGGTATCTCTTGGGGAATGAGCCCCCCTTGGGGTCAATCCTAGCATCGCCCATGGAATTTCCCATCCCGTCTTTTCCTCTTGGGATTATAAACCCATGACTCCTTAATGCACACATGCTGTGTGCCCAGGCGTGAATAATAACGAGACACCTTTTCACCAACTCTTGCGGCTGCAGACACGATCAGGAAAATGAAGAATGACTTCAAGAAGATGGAAGATGAGATGGACTGCCTGTCCACCAACATGGCAGCCATCACTGAGTTCAGCGCGCGGATCAGCGGCACTCTGCAGGACCAGCATGCGCAGATCACCAAGTTGTCTGGTACAGCCCTAGTTTCACCCTTTCTCTGAAGGGGTTCAGCTAGCATGTTCCACTAATGCTAATTAGCCAGTGGCTAATGCTAACCATTTTGGAATATTGTGCTTTACACTCACTAGCTTAGCTCCTTAACCGCTACACGACATTGTAAGCTATGACCCCATCTCCCCCTTGCCATAGGCGTCCACACACTCCTACGCAAGCTGCAGTTTCTGTTTGAGCTCCCGGCACGGCTAAACAAATGCCTGGAGCTGCAGGCGTACGCGCAGGCCGTGAGCTCGTACAGTCGTGCCCGCTCTGTACTGAAGCAGTACAGCCACATGCCGTCCTTCCGCGGCATCCAGGACGACTGCCACGCCATCATGGACCAGCTGGCCCAGCAACTGAGGCAGAAGTTCAGGTCGGGACGGGATTTTAATCAGCCAGATTTCATGAGATGTTTGTCACAAGAGAGCTGTCGCTAAGTTAACACTAGGAAAATGGAAAAACGTATTTCCTTTAACTTTACAAGAATACAAATTATTCATCCACAATTGGTTGTCCTGTACAGTGTTGTGGTATTAGGCAGGAGATTATTCCAGGAAGCACAAGGTGCAAGGCAAGGGAACAACCTTATAAGAGATGGATTTGCACATCAGTCTCTCTTTATGGACAGTTTAGAGTCCTGTCTGTCTTTGGACTTGCATGCAACCATGCAACTCAGACCATGCAAACTCCCCACATACAGATTGGGGATGGAATTTGAATCCCTAGCCCTGGAGATATCAGACGAATGTGTGAACCACTGAGCCACCATGTGCCCATGATTGGTTTGCTGTCTTGCAGAATAGCAAGAAGACTGCAAGGATATGTTTGTTAAACGTGGCATGTTTGTGGGGATTTTGCAGGGATGGCGGTTCGAGCGCGAAAGACCTGTCGGAGTGCGTCGAGCTGCTGCTGCAGTTGGACGAGCCAGCAGAGGAGCTCTGTGACAAGTTCCTCAGCCACGCCCAGACCAGACTGGAAGCCAACCTCCTTGTCCTGGAGGCGGAGCTCAGAGAGCCTACTCCCGGGCCAAACACTGCATCCGATCTCTCTGCTAGTTCCACGAGCAAGCCGTCTGCGTCCCCTCTCGTCGGCACACCGACTGATTTGAGCTCCCCAATGACAAATTCTTTCCCATCTCCCACCGCCAGGACAGACATTTTAGAATTCATTGACAGAGGCTGTAACGAGTTTGTCAGCAGCCTCTGTCTGGTCATTGCCTCCTATCAGGAGCTGTTCATTAACCGTTCACAAGAGAGCGACCTGGCATCAAAGAACATCCCCCAGATGGCTAGTGGCAAACTCCATAGCTTTGTTGACGGTTTGGCTGCTCGATACTTCAACTTGGTGGAGCGCAGGATACAGGAGGAGAAGGGAGTGGGTGATAACTCGTTGCTGGTCCGGGCTCTGGACCGCTTTCATCGGCGTCTCCAGGCCGTGTCCAAACTGCTCCCTGGGTCTGCAGTCCCTAGCCTGGGGACTGAGATTGTGGTGCGGGCCGCTAGGGAGCGGATCAAGCAGTACCTGGCCGCCCTGCAGAGCTTCTACCTGGACAGCCTGACTGATGTGAGGCAGGCTCTGGCTACTCCACGCATCTCCGTGGGGGGGGCGGTGGTGCCCCCTGGTGGAGGAATTCTAGGGGGCACAGCGCCTGGTAAGGACACTACCCCGAGTCTCCCAGAGCTCCTATCCTCCCTGTCTGCATCCATTTTGAACCAGATTAAGTCAGTGTTGGCATCTGTACACCTCTTCACGGCTAAAGACATCACCTTCTCTAACAAGCCATACTTCAAGGTGAGTCCTCACTTTTGCTTTTGTACGTAAGAATTTCTCAGTTTCTGTATCTGTCTCCACTTGCTGGACAGTGTTCTGACTCCCAGCTCTTTCTCTGGTGCCCCCTGGCCACCAGGGGGAGTTCTGCAGCCAGGGCGTGCGCGAAGGTCTGGTGGTGAGCTTCATCAAGTTCGTGTGCCAGTCGTCGCGCCAGTTCTGCGAGAGCGCCAGCGACCGGGGTGGCTCCACTCCTCCCGCCCTGCTGCTACTGCTGTCGCGACTCTGCCTGGACTACGAGACCTCCACCATTTCCTACATCCTCACCCTCACGGATGAACAGTTCCTGGCACAGGTAACCGAGCTAAAATGAGATGCTGGAGTCCAACTTGATGCTCTCGGTGGATTTATTGATGCAACCATTGGATAATGATTCAGCGTGACTGGTCACCTGCCTGTTGATCCCATCAGTGGCCTTCAAGGTTTATCCAAACCATAGCTGGTTAAAGTCAAAGTATGTTCAGCTATATGACCCATGAGATGAAATTACAGTCTCACTACTCATAGTGCAAAAAACAGTGATGACAGAATATTAATATGAAAGACATTTAAACACTAACCACCTGATAGTTTAACCACAGCATATTCAGACATAGTGTAAGAAATAGGCTGAAATCTTAAGTACTCAAATTCTGGGCTGCTCTTATCTATTTTATTGAAGTAATTGTTCAGACAGTAAACGTTAGCTAGTGCTAATTATGATCTCCAGTGTAGACTGGGGCTGGACACCACTCGTCCAGCTGATGTTGCGTAACACTCCTGCAGAATATTTTTTAATAGTTTAATAGTTTTTGCTCTGTTTTAGTTGACTGGGAGCTTCTCAGATGTAAATTCTGCTTTTCTCTCTTCCTTGTGCCCCCCAGCACCACGCCCCCGTGACGCCTGTCACGGCGCTGTGTTCGGAGGCCCGCGAGGCCGCACAGAAGCTGCTCAACCACTACGTTAAGGTCCGTTGGTGCCCCCACATGGCGGATCAGTCCACATGCGTCATATTAAAACACGATGCTAGTGATCGCCGTCCAGTCAGTGACCCCCGGTGACTTGTGCCTCGTAGGTCCAGGGTCTCATCATCTCCCAGATGCTGCGGAAGAGCGTGGAGACGCGGGACTGGGTCAACACCATCGAGCCGCGCAACGTGCGCGCCGTCATGAAGAGGGTCGTGGAAGATACCACTTCTATAGACGTGCAGGTGAGCACCACCCTCAGGGCTGTACGCCAAAGCCCGCTGGAGCCCAGATCCTGACCGAAGTCTTCCTCGCCAGGTGGGCTTGCTGTATGAAGAGGGCGTGAGGAAGGCCCACAGCAGCGACTCTAGCAAGAGGACCTTCTCCGTCTACAGCAGCTCCAGGCAGCAGGTCCGCTACGCTCCCAGCTATACTCCCAGGTAAAGCGTCCCTAAAGGTGGTAGATACCAAAATGCAAAGAAACAGGGGGTGTTTATGATGTAAGACCTGCTAGTGAATTATCAATGTTATGTAACATTTATCACTGTCAATAAAGTGGAATTATCCCGTGCTGTCATTTACTGGCCGGGTTACCTGGTTACTGACGATGGACAGTGCTCGGTAATCCGTGAATACCAAACCGTCATCTTTCCTGTAGCAAAGTCGTTGAATTTTACAAGTGCAGTAGGATGACTGGGAACGTTTAATTAGCAATCATTAAATGTCTGGAAGACTAGCTGTGATGATTTATTGTCTGAATAATGGCTTTAATCTCACCATTAAGTGCTGGCATTAAAAGCCAGTCCAGCTGGTAGCTGTTGAAGATGGGAATAGGTCACATTTCATGGAGCATGTCATGACTGTAGGACATTTGTCACCGATCCATTAACGTTTGTGTAGCGTCAATATTTACGTGGGGCTCGCCGGTTTCCACGGTTTCCTACAGTGCTCCTATGGACACCAACCTGCTGAGTAATATTCACAAGCTCTTCTCGGAGAGGATCGACATCTTCAGCCCTGTGGAGTTCAACAAGGTCAGGTCACCTGCCAGTTAAGTTTGGTCATGTTCAGTCAACAGGAAGTGCAATGTTTTTCAGTTGGTTTGATATGCACTACATAGGGCCACTTATCGCCTACCAAGTGTCCTACTTAGGGAGCTTCTGTCAAAACATTGAAATGTTGACTGCCTCCTGCTTCAGGTGTCGGTGCTAACAGGAATCATAAAGATCAGCCTCAAGACGTTCCTGGAGTGTGTGCGTCTGCGCACCTTCGGCCGTTATGGCCTGCAGCAGATCCAGGTAGATTGCCACTACCTTCAGATGTACTTATGGCGGTTTGTGTCCGACGAGAACCTGGTACATTTCCTGCTGGACGAGATTGTGGGCAGTGCAGCCCATCGGTGCCTGGACCCCGCACCCATGGAGCAGAGTGTCATCGAGGTCATCTGCGAGAGGGGGTAGCCCTGCGGGGGAGTGGGAGGGCTTAACAGTCTTAAAGATTTATCACTAATTGTGCCTCGATGGCTTAGGAGATGTTTGGGGAACCTTAAATTGTGTCTGCAGTGTTATAAGGACAAAAAACAAGGCAGAATACTGGATCAAAAGCTGAATGTGTGGAGTAAATGTCATCTGCTGGCAAATGAGGTCACTACTGGATTTTTTGGGAGAGTTTGAAGGCAGCTCATTTACAGCAGAGGCTGTCAGTTAAAACTTCGCTGGTGTGAAGTGTAAGGCTGTAATATTCTTGGGAAAATTCTCAAAAACGAAAGCATCATGCAGCCTGTCAGTAAACATTAATTCGATTTTCCTTTGCACATTACTCTTCTAAATGCTTATATAATATATATATATATTAGTAATCGATCCAATGATGACGTGATTGTGTTGCAGTTGTATTTAAAAAAATAAAAGTACATCTTAAATACTTGATGCTTTGTGCTTCATTGTTTTGTTGCGGTGTAAGTTGTTGCATGGTGCGGGAGAAGAGACAAACCAAGCCACACAAAAGCGACAGAAAGTGACAGTGGACATGTCTTGCATTACACTGCGAAACGCCCCTTCGCTTCGGAGCCGCAGTGCCGCCAATCGATCGAGCAGGCAGGAATTTTGATTGGTCGGCGCTTCCCCCTTCTCATCGTCATCTCATGTCAGAGCTCAGATGCTATTGGCTCAGCTCCGGCTTACGCCTGATAGGCAGTCGTAAGGGCGGTACTGCGCATGCTTCACTGTCAGCTGTATTATGTCGCTTGGACTTTTAATACCTGTCATATATTGGAAATAAGGTGAGTAGCACGTCGTTTGAACTACTTATCCAGGTTTAACCTACATATTTCATTGAAACGATTTTAATATAAATATTACCACGTGCTAATTTAACTGTAATTCCGTTTTAATTCCCGTGGTTTTCTTACTAAAAGACCCCTTCCTATTGTTCTATTTCAGTCTTGGTTGTCTGGCACATTTATTAACATGTTTTCGCTTAAAAGTAAGCATGTGCTGTTTTAGCGGGCATATTTTAATTCATCTATTTAAAAGAGTGCTCTGAAGTTTGGGGGATTTGACAACCAGATTCGGTAACACCGCTTAAACACTTTCGCAAAATAATGTAATGTGCTTGAAATATTAAGTTCATTATTGCGCCCCTTGGTTTCTTATTCGAAATGGGATTTTTCTTTTTTTAATAAGTGAAATGAAGCCGGACAAACGCAGATGCGCATCCTCGAAGGACAGGGAATTCGGTGGGACCTTAGGTAAGGGTTTTGGAAAAGTGCATGTTTGTGTAATGCGCGCTGTAGTGGCTCTGACCTATGAAACATTGCATCTGTGTATATTTGTTTGAGTTTTTAGAAAAACCCTTTTTGTTCCCTTATCCCTGCGTGTTTTTCCCTAACTCGTAGCCGGCTTGTTCCCCCGCTTGTTCCTCGTCCCCAGGCGCCACCTGTATCCCCGTCTTCCTGCCGCTGACTGTGCTTTACCTGCTCTCCGTCAGCCGCACCCCCGGTGCTGCCCTGCTCCAGTGGCCCCCTCCCCTGCCTCCCGCCTCCCAGCTGTGGGACCCCGTGGCTGCTGCTCTGGTCCTGGGGTGGCTGACCCTGCAGATCGTCCTGTATCTGCTGCCCGTGGGAAAGGTGAGAGGGCCCGCTCAGACTACCAGCTATATGCAGCAGCTGTAAACATTATTAGCCTAGTTTAGCGGCAGCAATGAATACGTAAACTTTTTTTTTCTTAAGAGCAAAAATAGTTCGTCATATTTGCCCTGAAAGCCTCGGACAGATTATCAATTTGCGCTCAGCTTAATTGCACTTACCTTTCCAGTGATGGTACATTTGTGTCTGTCATTGGAGCTTAATCCTGGTCGTGAAAAGCCTCAGAGTGTAGTGGTTTTTGAGCTGTGCTTGAAATTCTACACCTTAGTATTGTTTTCAGCACAAAGATAGACGATGGTTCGGTATTTAAAGTCATACATTATATCCATGCACTTATGTTCATGCAGACTGTCGTTTCAAAAGAACTAAGGTCCCAGCCTGGGGATAGTGTGTGGCTCTGCGAGTTAAGACACTTTCCCCATGATTAGAAGGTTGCTGGTTCAAGTCCCAGGGCTAGTTGTTTGAGACAAGGCCCTTAAGTCTTGGTTCCAGGGGTGCTGCATGCTGACGGACCCTGTACTTTGACACCCCCAAGTTTGCTCTCCCAGAGAGCAGGGAGTAGGTGAAAACACATCACCATAGGGAGGAATGAAGTATTACTTTACTACTCTATATTCTATCTGTCTGGTCAGGTTGCTGAAGGAATGGTGCTCAGAGATGGGACCAAACTCAGATATCCTATCAATGGTATGCAGGGGTTGGGCAGCTGAACGGGGGAGGGGGGGGGGCATGCTACAGGGCAGGATAAATCGATATGAAACTTAAACTTAAACCAGTTTAAAATGTACCTGCATTTAACCTTTGTTGTTTGGAAATGAACATACTCTTCATATTTAAATATCAGTCACTGATAAAGCTTTCGGCGAATCCTTTTTAAAAAGAGTTCTTACCCTCTCCCTCTTTCTCCACCTATCAGGTTTTCATGCACTGTGCATCAGCGCCGCCCTGCTGGCCTTGTCTGTGTGGTTAGGCATGCCTTTGGGATATCTGTTCGAGCTGCTGGTGCCTCTAGCAACATGTGCAATGGGCCTGTCATTCCTGCTCTCCCTGTATCTCTACATACATTCATTCTGGGCCCCCAAACATGCCCTGGCTCTAGGGGGCAATACAGGTATGGGGGCAAAATACAGCAGTGGTTGCCTTGGTGATTCAGATAGCTGATCAGTATTTCTTCAGTTCTTCATTACGAATGGAATTTAACAATATGCTACCTACTTACACACAAAATACTAGGAATTGGGCATAGCCATTAAAATGGATGGGTTTTCTGCCACTAAATTAGTTTTGTAATGTTATTAGAGTGTGAAGTGTACGATATTTTTGTGTCTTGTCGTCTTGCTTAGGTAACCCTCTCTACGATTTTTTTATGGGACGTGAGCTGAACCCACGAATTGGAAGCTTTGACCTCAAGTATTTCTGTGAGCTTCGGCCTGGTCTCATTGGTTGGGTGAGTATATCTATTGCAGAATATTTAGCGAAATAATTTTTCCTTCAGTAAAACATTTAGCACCACTAATCTAGCTGTATTGGATACATTAGAGCAGTGTTTTTCAATCCGGTCCTCAGGGACCCACAATTGGTCTATGTTTTTGCTCCCTCCCTGCTCCCATTAGGGAGGGAGCAAAAACATGTACTGTCTGTGGGTCCCCTAGGACTGGATTTGAAAATACTGCATTAGAATGTAGGAGTGTTTTTCTTCTTCTTGTACAGGGAAATAAGGATTAATCTTAAAGATGCTAATTCTCAAAGTTCCTTTAATTAGGTTGTCATAAACCTGGGTATGCTAATGAAGGAAGTGGAGCTACGAGACTCCCCTTCCCTTGCCATGCTATTGGTCAATGGCTTCCAGTTGCTTTATGTGGCCGACGCCCTGTGGAATGAGGTGAGTAACTGGGCGGGAGCCAGGAACAGAGAGTCTGATGAATGTGACGAGTGAGAAACTACAAGGTTAAATATAGGAGAGGGAAAGGAAATATTTAGGTTTGTTTTGTTGTCTCCTGACCCTTTTGTTCGTGGGAGGGGCTCCTTTAAGGTAGCTGCTTAACCTGAATTCTTCTAGTCATGTCCAGCTATATGAGTGGATAAAATTATAATTATTTGTGGATAGAAGTGGTAGCCAAGCAGGTATGAAAGTAAAAATTTCACAAGAACCAGCGTGGGCATATGATTTAAGTCAACATGCTCTCCTGGATCATTGTCAGGGATAGTGCGCCACCTAGTGGTCATATATGATATTCCATATGTCTGAAAATTTTTTGATCTTTGAAATGCGCCTAAATCACCGTGAAACGTCAAGCGTGCCCTCCTGGGGTTTTCCAGGAGGCCGTGCTGACCACCATGGACATCGTGCACGACGGCTTTGGCTTCATGCTGGCCTTTGGGGACCTGACCTGGGTTCCGTTTACCTACAGCCTGCAGGCTAACTTCCTGGTGGTGCACCCCCAGCCGCTGAGCCCCGTCGGCGCGGCTGCCATCATCTTGCTGAACGGTATCGTGAGGGCGACGGCCAAGAGGCCACGTTAGCTTGACTGATTTACGCAGCTAGATATTTTACAGCAGGGGTCTCCCAACTCCGGTCCTGGAGAGCTACTATCCAGTAGGTTTTCTATCCTACCTGGCTTCTGATGAGCCACACCTGTTCCT
>JAODLD010000070.1:948824-963845 GCA_026781065.1 Mormyrops boulengeri | reverse complement strand
TGTGGCTCATCAGAAGCCAGGTAGGATAGAAAACCTTCTGGACAGTAGCTCTCCAGGACCAGAGTTGGAGACCCCTGTTTTACAGGCACTGTTCAGGTAACACACTACAAAGCTTTGAACTCTCAGATCTGTCGCCTCAAGGTGTCCAGTCAAATCGTTCACCACTATGGTACCTTTCCATAATGGCCTCATAAGCAGAGTTGGGTAATTCAGGTCTGGTGAGTAAAACTCCAGACTGGAATTTTCTTTCAACCAACCAGTTGAATACTCTGTGACTGTGACTCTTTATACTACTGGTTGAAACAAAATCTTAGTCTGGACTTTTACTCTCTGGATCTGAATTACCCAACCCTGCTCATAAGTGACACTGCGGTCTTCACCCTTATCGGTGCATGGCGTCAAGCCTAATCTGACTTTCCCTACCTCTTCTATTAGGAGTGGGGTATTATATCTTTCGTCAGTCTAACTCACAGAAGAACCAGTTTCGACGGGACCCCACTCATCCCAATGTAGCAGGTCAGCGTTGGAGTCCAGCTACAGTTTATCTATCCTCATAACTGTATTCCGAGAAGCACCAAAATATATTGGCTTAACTGGTCTGTACCTTAACAACTGTTTAGCTTACATCATTCGCTATTTGTTCCTATAGGTTTGGAGACGATTCCCACGGCAACGGGGAAGCGCCTTCTGGTCTCTGGTTGGTGGGGGCTTGTCCGACACCCCAATTACCTGGGAGACCTGCTCATGGCCACAGCCTGGTCGCTCCCCTGTGGTGAGTTAGGGGATCACCAACTCCACCCAAGACATCCTTTCAAGTTCTAAGTAGCTATTGACCGAACAGTCAGGGGACCATTTGACTGATGTCGTATTGCTGTATCCAGATGATGGCATAGGTGTCACCTGTCGTTTAGGGTGGCCAGAATATACCCAATGATTTTACTGGGATAGGAATTAGGGTGACCACCTAATCCATGTTCGGAGGGATACTGAGCTACGACACGGTTTGTAAACTACCATTTCAACCACTTCAATTAAAAAGACCCGTATTTCAGTTAAGCACAAAGTTCTTGCTGTATTTGTAAAACTTGAAGCACCTCATAGTGTCCATCCTGACATGGATTAGATTGTCAACGGTAATATTTTGCCACCTGGGGGGGTTTCCCTTGGCTCTGCTGATTGATTCATCAATCATCTCGTAATCGAGTAACGGACAACTGGTCAACTGATCGATGGGTTGAGTAGTTCTGGTTTACCGATTGTTATTATTATTTTTTTGGTGAGGGGTGGCAACTGGATTAGCCAAGTATTTACTGGGGGGGGGGGGGGGGGAAGGGCCAACCCTGACCACCCTTTAGAGCGGGCGGTGATTGTTTAGCACAGTGTCCTCGGGGACCTCCAGATGGCCCAAGCTTTTACTCTCTCCCAGTTTCCTGGGAGTTCGGACGGAGCAAAAACATGGCCTGTCTGGGGGTCCCGGAGGACTGGTTTGAGAAACACTGGTTTAGTGGAATTAAGAGTAAGACGCCTGATCTGGTCTCACCAGAAAAAAAGCAGGTTCTATTTGCTCATTTCATCCAGGCACCTCGCACATCCTCCCCTACTTCTACGTTCTGTACTTCACCGTCCTTCTGATCCACCGGGAGGCTCGGGATGAGAGGCAATGCAGGAGCAAGTACGGCCTGGCCTGGGACACCTACTGCCGCAGGGTGCCCTACAGGATCTTCCCTTACATCTACTGAACCACCCCCAGGGCATCATGAGCCACCGGGACCTGGGGCGTAGTGCCTCACAGCAGCATCAATCATGAGTAAACCATCCTGAACAGTCAGGTGGAGAATGAGGTCATGCGGTCGTCAAAGCTGGTTCTATTCTAAAGGGAAACCATACAGACAAAGATGAACAAGCTGGCTGTCGAGGGTGGAAAGTTCAGGTCCAGAAAGTAAAAATCTAGACCAAGATTTTGTTTCAACCAACCAGTTAAGTACTCTGTGACTGTGACTCTTTATACTCAGCTGGTTGACACAAAATCTTGGTCTGGATTTTTACTTTTTGGACCTGACCTTTCCAACTCTGCTAGCTGTCTCAGTGCAAAACTTAGCAACGAAACTGGACTGGCATCACACCTGCTACCTGGGGCTTGCCCAGACCTTCCATAGTACTCGAACCTCACCTATACTGTGGAAGGTTTTACTGATGCTACCTACCGCTTGAACTTAACAGGTTTTTAAGTATGAAGTAAACTGAAATTAAGGGTAATTTATGAGTTATGCAGAAGATATTTTAATATATTTCATTTTAAAAAAATACAGTGAAATCATGTTTTTTTTGACACACGAGAGAAAGTATTAACATGCCTTGACATAGGTCATGATACTTTCAGTGAATGTTCACCTTCCCATAAAAGGCTGACCAGTTGTTTGGACATTTAAGTGTTTGGTAAAAAGTTTTTTTGTGCCATATTAGTTAACAGATGTACATCTTCAATTCGCCCTTTCCAAATTGAGATTACATATAGAAGGCATGCAAAAGCTGTGCTTCGTATGGACCCTGAAGTTAAAACCATCAGGTATATTCAGTACATAATAAATCAGATACTTAAGAACCTGCCGGCACTGTTCATGAGCTACTTTAATGTCAATTTATTGCGAATGAATCTTGATCATTGAGAATTAATTAAGCTCTACAATCATCGGCCCCTTCTTCTGGCCCTGTCCTTTGCTCCACCTGTTCTCTACCTCCTTTTTCTCCTTCTCCAGAGTCTCCCTCTCCCCCTCGCTCCTGCTAAGCTCCGCCCACACTGCCCGAGCCAGCCCTGTCACTTCCTGTCCATTCTCTTTGACCCAGGCCTGCAAAAACTCGCATTTCTTTCCTGCTGCGAAATACTTCCTCCTGGTTTGGCCGTTGTCGCCCTCCTTGGACAGAGCCCCCCTGGCCTGCGTTAAAGTCACACGTAACTGAGACAGCGCTGCTAAGGAGTATCCGATTGGGTCTTGCTTGCTCCTCCCAGTCAGAATGTGGGCCACAGCCTCCATTGTTCTGGCTGTGGTGGCCGTGTCCCCCCGTTGTGCGTACCCACCCTCCACCACTGCCGCGGCGCCCCCATCCAGGGCCTCCCGTAGGGAGCTGAAGACCCGGTTAGAGCTCAGAGACTCAGAAACAGCCAGCGCCACTTGGCAGAACTCCTGGACTAGGTCAGACTCCGAGAGGTCCCCATTGAAGAGGCACAGGGAGAAGGTGTAGCCGTATAGGGCGTTGACCAAGCTGTAGCGCACCAACGGGGAGGCATTGGAGGACAGGGAGCGCAGAGGTGGGATCTTCTTGCTCACAGGGGGCACGCCGTCCGTGTTGGGGCTATGTGTCCTCTTACGGCCCGGTACCACTGAAGGCCTGGTCCTCTCAGCATCTTGGCTCTCTGAAACGCTCTTGGTCCTATCTGTCTCATTGGCATTCTCCATCTCTTCTTCATTTAAAGCAGGCTTGTATCTCACCTTGCTTTTTACCTTCTCCCTTGCACTCCTCTTTTTTCCCTCCGCCTCTCCCTGTAGCACTTCTAAGCTGTCAGCTCCTCCTTCCCTCGCTACAGTGTTGCCCTGCTCCACGTTCTCACTCTGTGCCTCCTGCTCTATAACATCTCCCAGCACCTCCATCAGGGCCCCCTTCCCTTGCTCATGCGTCTCCCACCAGGGCCTCCACAGGGGCACCAGGCCCCCGATGGCTCCCCCTTTCACCAGCTCCTTAAACCTCTCCTTATCCTGCTGGGGCAACAGAGCCCACAGCTGCTCCTCTGAGAGAGAGTCCAGATCCAACCCTGACAGCCTGTCTGCTAGATCCTCTTCCCTTTGTCCACCGCCTTCCTCTACATCTTCTTGTCCTGCAGTAATCTCTTCTACCTGCTCTCTTGCTACACCACCGTCCCCAATCTCTCTGAGATTCTTTAATATAGCCTCTATCTCCTCCGCGTTCCCCGCCCCTGATGCCTGGATCTCTGCCAGCCGCGACAGATGATCCAGAATTTGTCTATTATCTTCTGAACCTCCATGTCCTTCCTCCTCCAGCTCCTTCAGCATTTGCTCCATCTCTCCTCCTTCTTCATTCTCCCTTTCTCTCAGCCTCAGCAAAATCTCCTGCATCTGTCGCCTCCCTTCCTGTTCTGTACTCCCCGTCCTCTTCAACTCCTGCATGACGGACTCCTTGTAGAACTCCTCCGAGCAGACGGAGTGGGTGGGGCTTCTATAGCACGCCACGCTGCAGTAGGGCACGTTACATCGCGGGCAGGTGTAACGCAGTGGTTCTTTTAAACACAGCCCGCACATTCTATCCGGTATTCCCGATTCACTGTTCTTCATTTCACCTGCCTCTGTCCTGCCACCAGGTGCCAAAAGTTCCCCAGGCTTGGCAGTCCCTCTCCTGGGCAGTGAAATCCCGTCTCTGTTAACTGGGTCTACCTCCTCCTCATCTTCTGCACTCCAGTACCGATGCTCGCCTTTGGGTTCGATGTCTGTCAGCAGAGTTCTCACACAAGCCGGCATTCCCCTCCTCAGCACAGGGTTCATGTTGGGGTGATTTGGCCAAATTGGCCGTTGCTCAGAGGATCTAAAATTTTGATAAGAGACAAAGAATATATTCAACAGTTACTGAACTAGCGAGTCACCGTGGTTAACTATTGTGAACATCAGCCTTGTACTAAAGAAATATGACGCACAAACGTGTTTGGGACGAGAATATAAATACCATATAAAGCCTGAGATTATGATTAAAGGTCATTAAGCGAATACATATATACAATCACATATAACAGAACTCTATAAGAGTTTAACCGGGTTCGATTCTGAAGACATAACTACTGCTAATACGCAGCCCGTATTTGTTATTGCCACAGTACTCATTTATGTCGCTGGGAATTTTTAACGTCGGATTTAAATGTAAATATGCAGTAGCCATTATGACCTTATCATTATTGTTCTTTTAATCGTTTAAGTAAGCTAACAACGTTAACACGTTAACCCTGATATATGCATTTACCAACAAGCTAACTGCTAGCTAAGGAAACGAACCTCACTCTGGCCATTATATGCAGTTCTAGGCTATTATATGTCAAGTCGCAACTGATAAAACAAACTAAACTTTGGTATTTTGTGCAGAATGTAATCAAAATATTTAATACAGTACTTACAACGACTAATCTCGACTTTACGTCGGTACGGCATATACGGCCATGTGCATAAGCTGTCGTAAAAATTACTGTCGTAAAAACGCGTCAGTCGCGTCCCAATACTCTTATTAACACGCTGCGTACTTTATCACACTCTCACTAGAGAGACTTGGCTTGCTTACCAGGCTTGTGAAATAGGTAACGCCAGTGACTAATGCAACCGCTTTGGCTGTTTTGAGAACAAAAAGAAATACGTGATAAATCTACTCTGAAACTCTGTTGCTTATAACTCTGGTACTGGTGCTTATGGTGTGGGTAGTGGTGGCTTGACGGTTAGGGAAGCACACGGACAATCAAAGGATTTCAGGTTCGAATCCCCAACCAGCAAGACACCACTGAGATACCCTGAGCAAGGTACTACCCCCCAAGCACTGCTCCTGGCGTGTTGAACTAGCTGTCCTCTACTATGTCACATTATCATATATGGGCCAAGTGCAGAGAACACATTTTGCTGTGGTGTGTCAACAATGACTATTATTAGTGATCAAGTATTTGGTGTGGAACATTTGTATTTACGAGAACTCCAGCTCCATTTCCTGATTTAGACTGGAATTGATGAATGCATTCCGGATTGGCCCCAACCCTGGTAATGAGTCCGATGCACTTATGTTTAAGACTTGAAATTTAGCCCCAGGTTTCTTGCCAGTGCTCAAGTAATATAAAGAAGCAGATTTTCAAGCCAAAGTACAGTGCCCCCCCCCCCCCCCCAGGATGAAATGTCCTGTAGAGATGGAATAAACACATCTCATCAGCAGGCTGATAATGACTCTACACTGGAATCTTCCAAGTGGTCACTGTTTGAGCCATTGAGGAATTTGACATTATCCACGCTAATCAGTCTTACAACATAAGGGGGGGGGATCAATCACCCAAAAGTGCTGTTAACATTCCAGATTTAAAAGGCTTGTTTTAATCAAGCAATAAGTTTTTCCAGAAATGACAAACACAGTATTATTATTTACAAAAAAAAGTCCCATCTGAATTTTCATTCGTCTTCTTCATCTTCAGAAATGCTGTCCTCAGAACCCTTTCTCCGACAACCATTCCTTCAGCTCCTTGTCAAAGTGTCCCTTGATCCGAATGCTCATGGTGACCTCGTTGACTTGTGTGAGCGGGATTTTGCCAGTCAGCTGTACCAGATACTCCTTAACATCCTTCTCCAACGCCTGTCCAATCAAGATGAAAAACTTTCGATTAACATCCACGAAAGAGTTGCAGCAATTCAACTTCAAAAAAAAAAAAAAGATAGTAGAATTGTCCAGCCCAACTCAAGGGTGGAAGGTCTAGGGAAGCGCATTCGTGATTGAAAGATTGCAGGTTCGAATCCCCAACCAACAAGGCACCACTGAGGTACCCTGAGTAAGGTACCGCCCCCAAGCACTGCTCCCCCAGTGCTGAATTAACTGCCCCCATTTAACCCATATATGTAACATATGGGTTAAATGCAGAGAACAAATTTCGTTGTTGTGCACTGTGTGCTGTGGTGTGTCAACCATGACAACTAATCACTAAATTAAATTAAATTAAATTAAATTAATTAGAGTAGCCACAAAGAAATAAGGCTACAAATTCAGATGATTCACCAACCAATGTCTTGCTCATTATTTTTATGTTCTATCCAAAAGCAACAATGTTGCGTTATTTAACTTTGCAATCCTAGCAATGTTTTGAATAACAGTTCAACAGATCAAATATGAACATTGTCCATTTTCTGCATTTAATCAAGTATAATGATGACAGACTTTCAAATCGCAAAACATAATTCGGCCATTTACTGGAAGAAGCCAGCACTGTCAGGGAAACAAGGCAGACACAGAGCAGTTGTTTTACTTGCCCAGATGTCCCCCTCAATCTTGCGCAGCAGCGTTGTCTTCCGGTTGCCGTGCGTGAGGTCTGTGTAGACGGGCACGTTGTGCATGCGGGAGCGGCGGACCATGTACGGCAGATCTGGAGGAACTGCTGGAGATGAAAAATGTGAAATGTAACGAAATCTTTTATATGGGAGTCTATTTGCCAAATCCTTCAACCAATCTTTACCTGATGGAGGCCTCCATCCGGATGGGGCGGGGCCGTCATGCAAAGGTGGAGATGGAATCTGAGTGGGCGGGATCAGTCGCTCTACATATTTGAATTCCTCCGTTGACTCCACAACTGCACTTTTTTGTTCCCCAGTTCTGCTGCTAGCCATCTGATTCCCAAAACAGAATAAAAACAACAATGTTCAAACATTGCATCACAATGGTTTTTGCTACTAAAAAGCATAAACTACAGAGAAAGGAGTACTGATTTTTGAAGGGGGAAAATGGTTTATGGGAAATCTTATTCTAATAAGTCAATTTTGCATACAAGCAGACAAAGCGGTTGGTTTAATACACATCATTAATCCATATATTATAATTAGCCCATACATTAAAATCTCGAATTGTAAAAACAGGTGACTCAACTAACTTTAAACTGATTTAAACGGAGATCAGGCCAGGACCCAATCTCACGTCCATATAGGGTCAAAAAGCAAAAAATTCCTTAAGCACTGTACTCATCATCTCAGTCATCTGCATTTTTATTCAGGTAATGTACTACGTAGTGTACATTTAAGAGCGGTTCGGAGACACCAATAACATTCCTGTCATTCTACCGCACTCAAATACCAATACACGTCGATGTGCAATCAGGTATCTCTCTAGGTATGTTGTGTGGGTGATTAAAAATTACGGCATCCAAAAGTGTAGTGGTGTTCCTAGACTTGTTACTTTACATCACATGCAACCTGCAAATCCACATTAGCATTTTTACCTACTTAGCCTACTACAGTTACATTCCTTATAATGACAATTAAAGGATGTCTTCACTTACCCGTAAGCGCCCCATAGCACTCGGTACAACACCAGCGGGGCTTAACCACACGTAAGCTGGCTTGACCGTCGCACACATTCGTGTGAGCATGTTTACTACAGACGCCGCCATGTTGGCCCCCAAACTCCGAGCAGGAAGGTCACGAGGCGGGCCTTTCAGTTTCACTCAACTTTATTGACACTCCAACCGAGGACAGTTACAATATGCTTTTAAAGGTTCTGTGTTTCTAATATTTGTGTATTCATCACGCTGATAATGCTGTGTAGCCTCAAATAAACGCAATAATCACATTCTTAATTAGAAATGAACATTTATACGCATAAATCCATGTCCTGAAATAATCAGTTATCTCCGGTCTATGCGCGGTGGTTTTGCGCATGCGCCTGGGTGCCTTCGGCCTTTTCGATCCTCGGTCTACGGCGGCAAGTTGGCGAGTGAGTGCGGCCTCGTGTCCTGCTAGAAATTATATAAATACAGAGAGAAACACTGCATTATACTATAACAAAAATGCTTTCAAATCCAATTATAGTTGTAATACACCCGAAACCCTAAGAGGAATGTCCCTAATATGTACTTATAATAGGTACCTAGCAGTTTAGCATTGCTAGCTGTCGGCCTTATGCGGTGCGCCGGCGATAGATAAATTTATACACGGGTATGATTTTGCTCAAAGAATGAAAGAAAACACATACAAAAGCACTTTCAATGTAGAAGTCATGCTATTGATGACATTTCTTAAAGTTTTTGTTAAGAGGTTGATAGTTTTTAGCGCTTTGATTAACATTAGTTATTGCCACAACTGTACTTGTGGCGTTAACTGTAGTTTGATTATATTTTGCCATTTTTCTTACATATAGTTTACAGAATTAATCACTTGTCCGCCAGTGCATAGTTTTAATTGATTTTTTTCCATTGTAAAATGATTGTGTACTTGTCAAATAAGTGCTTACGTAGTCATCTTTGTAACTCGGCCGATGTTACCCACCTGTAATAATTTGATTGTATTTTAAGTACATGGCACTGAAAAGTAATGGCTAACAACATATGGCAAAAAAACATGTTCAGCCATGGAAAATTCTTGTACTCACTGGTGATGCCCTGAGCAAAGACAAATAAATGTTGCAAAATCACGAAGTGATCAGTGTTGCTGTGTTAAATAATATTTAGAAGTCATTCATTTTGCGTTTTTTTCCTCCTGTATGTGTCAACATGCTGTTTCTAACCACTCAGGTCGACAATGCAGCTGTTCGTACAGTCTCAGAGCTTACACACCCTAGAGGTGTCTGATAAGCAGACCGTCGCTCACCTCAAGGTAACTTCTGCCTAACCTTGTCGTTTTAAATCATGGAAAGTAATTAGTTGGATAGTAACAAATTTATGATGCATTTTTCACTTGCTTGTGTTTACACATTGGTGTGTGTGTGTGTGTGTGTGTGTGTTATGTTGTGGTTGTAGTACCAGTGGTGCTTGAATCTGATTAGTTTTATGAAACAGACAAACTTATTTTAAAAAAAAAACGCAAAATAGAATTTCAGTTAATCAGTGTATTATATTGTTTGCTTTTATATATTGTTTACTAATCCAGCACTAGTAAAAATGTTTGTAATCCAAGTAAAGTTCAGATGTAATCCTCTGAAATCTCGGAAATCATGCTATTGATTCTGCCTTCACTAATAAATCTGGCTTTCCCCACTGCCCGGTGTGGTCAGGGCTGGCCACTTTCACTGATTGGTTTAATGCGTAGTGATGATCCATTAGTGAAGTTTGCTGTTTGGGTGACATTTGTGTTTTCCCCCAGGCTCAAATTGAGGCTTTGGAGGGCGTGGCCTGTGCAGATCAGGTGGTTTCGCTGGGTGGGGCTCCTCTGCAGGATGACGATCTGATTGGTCAGGTCGGCCTTGAGGAGTTCAGCACTCTTGAGGTCACTCTCCGCTTGCTGGGAGGTGAGCTGTCACTTATCGTAACGTACTCCTTAGGCACAAGCCCCTCATTGTAGCATTGCTTCCTGTTCTAATTGCATCCAGTTGTCCTCATTGTGGGCAGTTTTGGCTTAATGGTTAGGGAAGCGCACTTGTAATTGAAAGATGGCTGGTTCGAATCCCCGACCAGCAAGGTACCGCCCCCAAGCACTGCTCCCCGGGCGCTGAATTAGCTGCCACAGTGTCACATATGGGTTAAATGCAGAGGACACATTTTGTTGTTGTGCACTGCGTGCTGTGGTGTGTCAACAATGACCAATGAGTTCTAATCTGTTTATTTTGTATCCATATTGGAATGCAGATTTATTTTATGCAATCAATAATTATATAAATATGAATACTACATAGTAAAAATTCTACTTAATTGGCATAAAAACATTTAAAGCACATTTCCGAATTAAATCAAAGGGTTTAAAACATCACTGTTCTGCATGATGATGACACGGACTACAGACTGTTTTGCAGAATGACTTTGCTTCTTTGCATATTTCCCATTTGACACCACACTGAGGCTAATGACGGTTTCTGTCAAGTCCTGTCTCTCTTATTCTCCCATCTCCTATTGTCTCTCAGGTAAAGTCCACGGATCTCTGGCCAGAGCTGGCAAAGTCAGAGGACAGACCCCTAAGGTGAGGTTCTACTGGGAAAAGGTGCAGATACTCGGGAAATGAAATAGCCCTTTTTTCAGTCAATCCAAACCAGAAATTGACTGCATTGACTTGTAGCTTGTAAAGAAAATAACAACCATGATTGACAATAAATCGAGGTGGGTGTCATCAGGCAGGCAGTAGGGATCTGGCTGACTTTCATTCCTACTTCCTCCTTTAGGTGGACAAGCAGGAGAAGAAGAAGAAGAAGACGGGACGTGCAAAGAGAAGGATCCAGTACAACCGGCGCTTCGTCAACGTGGTGCCCACCTTCGGCAAAAAGAAGGGCCCCAACTCCAACTCGTAAATGAGGGCCCCTGCTGCCCATTGGGAACCAAGGCGTGTAGCATGTGCCATGCCATACCGCCTGCTGGGGGCTTAGCGGAACACAGCCGTGTCATGCTGGACTGTCCGGTACTTAAGTGTGGTTTGGTGCAATAAACACGCTACAGAAAGATACCCAAAGGATTCATTCACTGTCTCATACTTACAAGAGTGTACAAGTTTCATCTCTTAGCCTAGCAGTCACCTTCCATACCAGTATTCTAAAATGAATGTGTTCTAGCCAGGACTTTAAATAATTTCAGTTTTACGGTTTCTAGAGTATTAATCGAAATGGCCTTGCTGCTGAACTACTACTTCACCCGAGTTGCATTATTACAATATGTCACGTATGAACTTTTAGCTAAAAGTGCCTTAACTTGCAAATAACTGTGGTTACAATTGGTTTTAAACTGTAATATTTTACAGTATTTTAATGCATTCTGTGAAAAGATTGAGCAGAAGTGTTCCTAAATGCTTACAGTCCCCGATTTGGTTGCTTGTGTTCCTCATAGCAAACAAAACTGAAAAACATAATAAACCCTCAATTTTATAGGACAAACATTTCATGCCAAACATCATTCCAAAGTTGTAACATTCCAGACAATTGGAATTAGTTTTATTAAAGGATCTCAAACTTAATTCCTGATATGTAGGAAATAATCCAGTGTGATCCCACAGGTTTGGAGGCACAAATTATTTGCACACAAAGGTGTTCCACTGAATGATGAGCATTCTCAAAACTGTACAGCTAGATTTACAGCCATACTGATTGTCATGCTTTATTTGGTTAAGATCTCAAAAACACCAGATGCTGAACAATATCCATAAACGGCACTTTAATCACCAAGAAGTGTACAAACTGTTAAAGGTTGAATTTCCAGGGCTTTGTTGGCACATCCTGCAAACAACGGGAGGGCGGAATAATGTGACGACCAGGACGCAGTCTTTATGCCTTCCTGCCTGCCTTCCCCACTGGGTCGACAATCAGGACGACGCCCCAGGACGCCAGACCTGTCAGGGAGGAAATTACCGATTACCATCTGCCTAATTGGCTCCATAAAAAAAAAATCAAAGCTATCCCAATTTCGCACTGGTGAAACACGTGCATGCGTAACAATGACAGGCCCAGTAAGAAAAGATACGATGTTCATTCTGGTAAGGCAAGAACCTACACCATCTGGCTTTACAGAAACAGAAATCGGTGCTACTATGATGCAAAATGAGATAGGAGCAGATGGAGACTCACAGGCAGCGAAGACAATCTGAGCCACGGTTCCCATTGAGGCCGGTCCTCCTTGGCGTGTTACTCGCCGGGCGGCCTGAAACACGTATCCCCCAGCCAGCAGCAGACCGCCACCGGAGAGCAGCCGGCAGCCCCAGCAGTTACCGAAGAGCTGGTCTTTTGGAGGAGACGCGGGAGCTTGGACTTCATCAGACTTCGCTGACATTATCACATAACGATTCAGGTACTTTTTGGAAATATAACCTGGCCAAATCTATACGGCCATTGACAGTCGTTAACAAAGGGTACCCCAAAACGTTCTGCAACCTGTCACCGGAACAGTCCACGTCCCTGCTACATAAACATCTACAAGTTTTTCATTAAACCTGCAAAGCGTGCACCGATTCGACCTTCTGCCTCTTCTTCGCCTCGCTTGTCGACATCACACGAGCGCAATGCTGCCTCCTACAGACGTGGAGGAGGAATGAGCAAACTGAAAATAAAGCGAGGACACTACCGGTCAAAAATCCATTTACAAATACTTAAGAAAACGAAAAGTGCAAAGCCTAAAATTACAGCCCAAGCGTACAAACGATTCAGTTCAATTAAAATAGCGCAATGCCTTTTAATTTGAGAAAATCTCTCAACAAAGGACAATACTTAAAAACTGCGGACAAAGCATGATTCGCTCATTAATGTAAAAAAACTATATACTTCACAAAATACACAAACAGGAAATTGATCAAGGCCGCACCAGATACAGATGGCTTTTAATGCATTTAAATTAATTCGTGTATGTAGGTACAGATCCGTGACTGTGCTGCTCATGTTGCAGTTCGACAAAACGCGGTTCTCACAACACTCTAGTATGTTAAACATATATATGGATTTTTCATTCATTCCTTGAATGTCCAAATCGTCGGGCTACGTTCTCATTGGTTTCTGCCGCCTCCTTTATCGCCTGGAGCAGCAGCGTGTTTCTCTGCCGTGTCTCCTCCATCCGTGTGGGGCTCGACTCCGGCAGGTTCTGACGGCAAGAGCGAAATCGTCGCTTAACTTAACAGCGTAACACGCTGATATTGCAAAATAAAGTCCATATCTGTATGCGTTTTGCTGCTACATTATTAATACCACGTTTAAAAAACGGGTACACTTGTTACGAAACTTGGGCTTCTTGAGTTTATTATCAGGGATTATTTACAGTGTGAATTAAAATACTGTTAGTCG
Organism: Mormyrops boulengeri; assembly: GCA_026781065.1. Classification (NCBI taxonomy): domain Eukaryota; kingdom Metazoa; phylum Chordata; class Actinopteri; order Osteoglossiformes; family Mormyridae; genus Mormyrops; species Mormyrops boulengeri. The sequence goes on along the minus strand of JAODLD010000070.1, from coordinate 950,381 downwards.
AGTTTCAAAATATTAAAAATAAAAAGTAATGACATTTCACACTTTTTCAAGGTAAGCAAAAGGCACAATAAACAGCAGATATTAGATACAGAGGCTACTAATCAGGCGAAACCCACAGCGTAGTAAAATGCTTTACAGCCGCTGGGACCGATGCTGTATACCTTCATCATCTCTCTCTTTCTGTCTTCTCCCGGCAACATCATAAACCACAGGGCGCCCCCTACGCCGATCACGCCAACAATTCCTGCATATCCCAGTATTGTTCTTACGCTACTCATAGCTCCCGGAGGAAATCACGCGTTCACATAGGAACCTGCATGCAGACAAACAATCACTATATCACTATCGCCCACCGTTCAGCTTTCTCGGTAAGCCGAGGTTTAGCAGCGCATTTCGGGATACCGTCAGTCAAATACGTCCGGTTTCTTTTCCCTTAAATGAAACTCGTTCCGGATTTTATAGCGTTTATAATGTAAATAAAAAATGTTCTATTTCATCTACTTCTTCACACTCATAATAACAACAATAATAATAATAATGAGAATGATACATTTGTGAACATGTATTTACATACACACATGCAAACACACACACACACACACACACACACACACACACACACAAATATATATATATATTTTAATATTTTTAACTTCCGATTCGTTAAAAAACCAACGGGATAATAAGTCGACTACGCTTTGGATTAATTATTTGTGGAAGTTCTATGTACTGAGTGCAATATTGTTGTGCTACATCTACCAAATGACCACCAGATGTCAACCACGCAGCGTGTTTGCAATGATCCGGGCTGTGATGCCACAATAACCTGTTGCCCCGAAGCTACATTTCATTTTTATTACAAGAACTATTAAAAACGTCTGCTTTGATCTTACTGGCGGAGGCATTTCGGTGTGAATGCATCTAATTCTCAGAATATGTGAGTGTTTAGCCACGTGTCTGCAGCATTTAAGCAAAGATATTTACATAATGACCTATTTATACCCCATGCTGGTTTTATTGCAGCAATTCAGATTTTAATATCTTCTTCGAGCAGTCTTTTGGTTACGATTATAGGATTAATATTTAGATTGAATGGACTTTATTAATCCCAGTTTGGAATTCTGGTGCATGCCGCAGCGGGAACATGCACAGACGAACACAGATATTGTGTCAAACAGAGAGGGTGCAAAGACAGCACACATAGTGCAAACAAATGTAAAAAGGACACATTACACAAATAAAATACCCTGAAAACTGCATAGTGTGGTATTACAGAAACAGATCAAATTAGCAATGGTATATGTATGCAGTATACGAGGTCGGGTAGCTACCTACTACAGCTACAAAATGGAGAATGTGGGGGAAAGCGCAGATTAATTCCAAATGTTGTTATAATATCTGGGCACAAATTGGCGGACTCTGGTCCGAAATACAATTGAAGCCGGACCTCGTGAACGATTCCCCCCCCCTCGGGTGGCCGACTTTTAGCATCATGGGGCCCGCCCCCCCGGGGGGGGGGGGGGGGGGGGGGGGTCGGGGGGGGGGGGGCCGCGGCCC
>JAODLD010000070.1:916274-932292 GCA_026781065.1 Mormyrops boulengeri | reverse complement strand
CCCTCCCCGGCCACCCCCTCTCACCTGCCAGATGACGAAGAAGATGAGCGCGGCACAGAGAACCAGTGTCAGCATGTAGCAGAAGGCCGCGAAGGTGAATGCCATGGCCGCCCCGGCCAGCCTTGCAGCCCGGAGGGTCGAGAAGGCGGGGGGGAGGAGCCCCCGGAGCCCTTCTCTCCTCGCCGCTGTCTTTCTTCTCCCCCCTGTGGAGGCTCTCCCCTCCTCCCCCACCCCCTTTGTTCTCCCCTTCCCTCCTCAGTCTGACCGCGTCTTCTCTACCGGTTGGGGGGCAGGTATCCTGTTCCTTTGGTGCCCGGTCAAGCCGCCGCCGCCGCCCCCCCCTCGGATCCCCTCTTGCTCTCCTCCTTCTCCCGCTGTGCCTCCCTGTGCGTGATTCCGAGAGTGCGGCTCGCAGTTCCTTAAGGACCGAGGATGTCGACCAACATCGGGAATTTTTTTTTGGCTGCCTTCTTAAGGTTTCTCTCTTTCACTGATCACTCCCTCCTCTCGTCATCCTGCCTCCTGTGAGCTGTGCCCAAAACACACGTATTGCCACTAATTAACAAACAAAAACACATAAATAACACATATCCCTGTGAAAGAGCGACAGTTTCGCACGTGTCAGTTACAAAGAATGACTGTGCTTCTTAAAAGAGCATCTACTGTGACCCACAAAAGTAATTACTACAATCTTTTGTTTTACATCAAAAACAGGAATGATTGCTAGCTTATGTAATAACAAAAACAACAAATATGTCTGTAAAAACTACAGTACAGTATTGTTTATTTTCGACATACATTCCTTGTAATCTTTTTGAGGATTACATTTCGAATCACTCATCTATCAAAGTAACAGTAACATTCTAACACCAGCCAGGTAATAAAGCAACAAAATGATTTCTTGTGACAAGAAAGCATTGTGAAAAAAAAGGATATTTAAAAGGGTGAGAAGAATGTGATAGTATTTACAATAGGCTGTTTATTACTTAATCAATACATCAGAAAACAAAGTCAGTGCCTTGAAAAACCAACTCCTCTCTGTTCTGATGATGAAAAACAAAGAATTATGATTCAATGAACATGATTTCATATCCACAGTGATGATGTCTGGAGAACAGTAACAATGCTGAAAATTTCTTCATTACTGACTATTGTTTGGTGCACAGAGAATGACGGCAACGGCCGTGGTGACGATGATGATGATGACGATGATGATGATGATGATGATGAGCGTAGATGTTCAGGAATACGGCCGTGAAGATACCTGTCTCATCTGGCAGGAGGATTCCTCACCGTCTGTCCCAGCAGGAAACCCTTTTCTCGTGGTGTCTCTGTCAATTTGGGTCCACACCATCCCAGAAATATTTGTTGTATCTCTCTCTCTCCCTCCCTCTCTCCCTCCCTCTCTCTCTCTCTCTCTCTCTTTCTCTCTCTCTGTCTCTCTCTCCTGTTCTCTGTCTGCTTGTCAGCTGCTTTCGGCAGATTTCTTCGTAGTTTCTCTGGGAAATACCCGGCATGTGTGGTGCAAAAAAAGCATAAGAGAAGAAGCAGAGGCTCTTTCTTTCATAAACGTCGCCCGCCGCACCTTTGGAGGCCCGCGGTTAATTTCTCATTTCATCTCCCAACCTCACCTCCTTTGTTTCTCCCCTCCCCTAAGAAAATAGCCTCTTATTCTTCCCCGTCTCTGTCACCATCACTTCATCCTTGCCTGAATTCTCAAATTCTCACAGGTTATGATAATGTCTGACAGACTGTGAGCCAGCTTCCCCCCCCCCCCACTGGCATGTAAGCTCCCCTTTCTTATGTCTGTCTGCTGAGTTCCTTGTTCCCCAGAGAAGTAAGTGGGGGGGGGGGGCATGGGACACTGCTGACCTTTTTTTCTATTAGCTTTCCTCATTTATCTCTATCTGTCATCACATCCATCCCATCTCATACTCCCTCTCTACCTCTCTCTCCCACCTCCTCCCCACTAATGCCCCTTGCTCACACGGAGGTGATTAGGTCATGCTCTATGTAGATCTATCCCTTTCTCTGCCTCACAGGCTGAAAACCTCTCTGTCTATCTTCTTCATCTCCATCTTTTACCCCATACGCCACTGCTTTAACCTTTCGTGCCCCCCTCCCAGCAATTAATTAATGAGTCCCTATTCTAACCAACATATATCTTCGCCTTGCTCATTGTATGCACGTACATCTTTGTATTTGATATCTTTTTTCCCTTTCACCCTCTCTTTCCTTAAATGACGCAGCTTCTCCGCCGCGTACTTATTTTTTCCTTTCCCATTAATTTTCCTGTTTCCCCTGTGGATTTCTCTGATTCTCCCCTAATGATAAAACCATTAAATATTAATAGCATCCAAAAAAAAAACCCACAGCAAGACAGACAATGAAAAAATTAAAATCAAGAACATATGCAGGTATGTTGATATCAGTTTAAATTGTTAAATTATTGTTAAATAATACTTTGGGTGTCTGCCGTGCTTGTGGAAGTCAGAAACGCGATGTTGATTGCAGACTCATGAATTATTATCAAAAACAATATCGCTTGAAGGGTCAAGGGTTTTTCTATCATCCTGTACACACTGCACAATGAGATTCTGTTTCCTGCAGACCATAGTACCAAATAAATACAAGACAACAGAATTCTGTTTATGTATTACAGTCATGGATTTGTTGATGGCTATACAGTGGGAACACACATACACACACGTAAATACAGTATATGTAAATAGTTGTCACTTTATCACACGATATAAATATAATGGTAACGTTTCTAATTTATGTTTGCTTAAAATCTACGTCATATAATAAAATGCGCACATTCAGGAAAAATGAATTCAAATGAGGACCGGGATTTTTAATTCTTTAAATTTTAATGTCCTATCAAATTTTATTACATTTTCTGTCTTGTCTGGGGACTCAGCTGCATAAATACTTTATTGAGGAGGTCAATAATTATTCTGGCTCTTTATGTGACCCCGTATATTCCAAATTTGTGTTTCTGTATCGAATTTGTAAGGGCAGTAATGTGGCCTATAATGGTTGATAAGTTTAAGTGTCGGGAAATACAGCCCGATTTTTCGGTTTACGCATATTGTCTATATGGCGCCATCTGGTGTCGGTTTTAAGGCTCACTGTATTATTTAAAATGTAAAGCTTAATTTTTAATTACCAAAACACACAGATAGAAATTTTACTACTAAGATGGAGGCAGGAGTAAATACACTGTGAGAATGAAAAAACGCAGGAACAGAAATATATTTCATACATTGAAATATTTCTGCCTGATTAAAAATATTTATATAATCAGTCGACAGTTAATTTTTGTATTTAAAACGGTTTAAACAGTTGAATCGTTGGTATATAACGCCTTAATTTTTTATCTTATTTAAAAAAAACTCATAAGTACGGTTTAGTTGCCCCGGAACTGAAGTTAACGAATTATGCTTCCTATACGGACGATTTTTAAGTCGTACAGTAGCGTGTGCTGTGGTGATATTTATCCAATTTTTAAAGAAAACTGAGGTAGGCCTGTATTTTATCATGGCAGAGAAAAGTCGTGTGTGTTCAGTATGGGTTGGCTCGGAAACAGGAATTTTAAAAGGTAAGTTCATGTTACTTATATTGAGATGTTTGCTAAATTGAAGACTTGCTAGCTTGCTGAATAACACGTGGGTTTCAGGGTTTAGCTGAGTAGATAGAGGTGTGTATTGTACAAATACATTGTATGATACTCTCTTACATTTTACCCGCGTTTTTGTGTCTGTCTTGCGCTCACAATTATACCAACATCGATAAGATTAAAATAGATTATTTCAATCTTAAAATGGGTGGTTTAGCCATCACAAGTTGAAATTGTGGTCAGTTGCGCTTTGACGACGGTTGTCAGCTAAAGTACCACTGAAATGTTAGCGCCGATGTTACGTTTTAACACGTGTGACCCCCCCCCTTTATTTAGGAGTTAGCCTTGCAAAAAAGCAGGCATTTAACTTCTGTGAAATGAACTGCCTGAGCCGGGACCAGGAGGTGTGCGTCCTCTGCTGGGGTGATGCTCAGGAAACTGAGGTTTGTGAACGTCGTAGACTCGTGTCCGGCATAGAAATTATGCTTTTATTCAGGGTTCTACGGATTTTTAAATACTGAAGGTGTTTGGGATTGTATGGTAATCGTTGTCTCAATGTATGTATGCATGTTGCGTTGAAATGATTGTAGTGCCGTCAGCTCCTTGGAGGCTGGATGCACTGTAGGTTTGGCTGCTGGGCCGATACATCTTGACTCTTGTGCCTGATGCAGGTGCTGGTAGGCTGCTCCAACGGAGAAGTTAAGACATTCAGCACAGAGAAAGGGCTCTTCACGGAAACCCGACAGTGCGGTCAGAGCGATGAGGGAAAATTTACCGGGCTCGCTGTGGCAGACAGGTATCATGCAGTTCTGTCTTCTGACGGTGCTCATTGCAGTTTTGAAGAACTTGGTTGTGTGATGCTGGGCCCTAGACAGGAGAGGTTTATGATAATAACACAGAAGTGGTTGTACCTTTGTCCCCTGTACAAAGTTCATAGTCACACCAGCGCTAATGTGACCTGTCCTCCATGCTGTTTGCAGGAAAGGCAGCCGAGTGGCATAAATAATTTACAGAATATGTTTAACTTCCAGGTCTTTGTAGGAATGGTTGTGGAAAATTTTAAACGTTTTTTTACTATCAGTCCCCTTGCCTCAGTGATTTTGTCTTTTTTTAAACTTGTTTATAGTGCTTTGGTCACTTCTGTGGAGTCTGGACTTGTGAAGGTCTGGAAGGAGGGTGCCACAAAGCCGGTAAGTCCGATTCTGTGAAGGAGCCGCTTAACTGTAACCATGGCAACCTTTGATGAATGCAGATCTTTCGAAAAAACAGATATTAAATGCAGGGTGCTTTGTGCAGTAGGTTAATAGAATTTAATCTATAATTCAAAGGTTATTTTATATGAAATCCTTTTTAAATTTAATAAAGCATTATGAAATTTTGTTTCATTTTATCTCTCTAGATAAATTTGTAATGTAAGTGTGTGCCTCACTTCAACCCTCCCCTTCTTCCCCCTCCCAACTGGGCAGGTTGAGATTAATGCAGGGCGTAGTGTGTGTCGGATGCGTCAGAATGCATCACAGCGCCACCGTGTGGCCACAGGAGGGAAGGAGAGTGGACTCAAAGTCTGGGACCTGGAGAGACCAGATGTTCCAGTTTTCACGGCCAAAAATGTGAGCTGGAACTGCTGCTTATTAATCTGCAATTAATTTTTAGTTTATTTTTAGTATATTTAGTATATTTTAGTATATTTGTTTTGAACATTCTATCATAATTGTGGTGTGCAGTCTGTCAAATATTTACTATATCTGAGAGTATAGCTTTTATTTTTTTGTATAGTCTCTCTATTTAAATAGTCTCTCTTTTTTAATGTAGCCATGTTTGCGTAAATTTGGTATGTTAAATTAAGAGTAGGCCGATGCAGTAAATCAGGTTCCGTTCGTGTGCCGTGTAGGTGAGGAACGACTGGCTTGACCTTCGAGTGCCAGAGTGGGTGAGAGATCTGGCGTTTATCCCCGACTCGGAGAAGATCGTCACCTGTACGGGACATCACCAGGTCGGTGTGTGTGGCTCTCTCTGCCTGTCATTGACATCAGCCATACCTCTTCACTCTTGCTATGAATATTGCCCTAGTTGCTGGTACATTAAGGGCCAATATCAGGGATACCGCTAAAGATTTTGGGCCCCATGAAAGAAAATCATATCGGGCCCCCAACCCAGACCAATCAGATTATGTTCCCCAATTATTTAGCACCGCAATCACTCAGTGGCCCATGAAATCGCCCTAACTTGACCCCGCTATCAGGAACAAGTATCACATTGTACTTGTACCAAAAACAAGAAAAATGCTTTAGAATTCTTACATCCTTGATGATCTTTCTGGGCCTGACTGTCCGTGCCCGTGCGCCGCCAGGTGCGTGTGTATGACCCTGCGTCACCGCAGCGCCGACCTGTACTGGAGGCCCAGTTTGGCGAGCACCCACTCACCGCCCTCTCCCTGCCCGCCGGCTCCCGCTGTGTGGTCGTGGGCAACACGCAGGGGCAGCTGGCCATGATAGACCTGCGGAAAGGTGAGTCGGGAGACTCCCTGCGGCACCCCTGATATGCGAGTGTAAAGAAGGTGACGCGTGACGTTAACTCCCCTTCCCCACCTTAACTCGTTTGCTGCAGGTCTGGTCAGAGGCTGCTTGAAGGGCCTGGCTGGGGGGGTCCGGGAGCTGCAGTGTCACCCTTCCCGCCCGCTGATGGCTTCCTGTGGGCTGGATCGCTTCCTGCGCATTCACAGCCTGGATGACCGCTCTCTGCAGCACAAGGTGAGCAGACATGCACGCAGACGTGCACACACATCTTTATGGGGACTCTCCATTCTTTTCTATGGGCATAACCCTAATCCCAGCAATGACAACCTTAACCCCCACCCAGCCCCAACCTTAACCATAAGTAACCAAGCAAAATACAAGACTTTTGGCATTTTTGATCACATTCACAGATTTTTGTAAAATGAAAATGTCCCCACAAGGTAAAAAGTTAGGTTTTTATCATGCTGTGGGGAAATCTGGTCCCCATAAGGTAACAATTACAAAAATGTAACAACATTGTGACAAAACACTGTGAAATAAGTCAAAAAGTGACTATCACTTAATGCAGGCATGATTTTTACTAAACTCTTGCTTTCCCACTGTCTCAGGTGTATTTGAAGTCGCGGCTGAACTGCGTGCTTCTGTCGAGCAAAGATCTAGAGGTGAGAGCGAAATCTCATGGGGTGTTTCTGGGGGTTGGGGGCTCTGATTGGGCAGAGCGGGGGGAGCGGTGTTTTCTCAAAATGAGCGTTTTTCACCTGGCTGATGTCCAGTTTTGCGAGCCCTTCAGACGGACCACTTAGACCAGGGGTGGCCAGTCTTATCCAGAAATGGCCGCTGTGTTTGTGGGCTTTCGCTGTAACTCCCCAGTTAGACTACTGATTAGAGGACTGATTGGCTGAAGAGTCCTCACACCTGGGGTTGAACAGCTGACCTAAAGGTTACACCAAAAACCTTTTGGTTATCCCACTCTGGTCCTTTGTGGATAAGATTGGCCACTTCTGGCCTAGAGGGTCTTTCAGTTGTCATATGTGGGGGACCCACGGCGCCGGTTTGACTCCCGCCTCACGGTTCTGATCCGCAGGCATGTCCTGAAGCCATGACCGCAGAACAGGAGGTGGTGGAGGAGGAGGGGGAGGGCGAGGAAGGTGAAGATGCGGTGTGGGAAGCCATGGAGACGGTGACAGAGAAAACGAGTAGATGCAGAAAAGCGGACAGGGGCGACGAGGGAGCGGAGGAGAAGAGCAAGAAGCAGCGGAAAGTGAAGAAGTGATGAAGAGGAAGGTGTGGGCGTGGCCATGTATGCTCCACCCACAAGGAACCAAGACGCCTGGGGTGGCCGACGCTAACCTCCATGCGCTCAGCCCCTGAGTTTAGCGACATGGGACATATACCCTCCGAGGTGTACATAGCGCAGGCGTGTACCTGCGGCATTTTTACATGCTTATATATTTTCATCTCTGAGGTGGAAAAAATGCAATATGTTTATAATTATTGTTAATATTTTTGTTGAATTCTCTCTCAGATAGTGCTTTAAATATTAGATATTCCTGTATTACGTCTTTTTAAAGGCATCACTGCAGTGATGTAGGCTGTCGGTTGGTGTGTTACTTTTTGGAGTTGGGGGGGGGGGGGTGACTTTACCAGCTCTCTGTAAACGAATAAATGTAATTGTGTGAATCTGGGTGCAAGAAGTCGCCACCCCCTTCTTAAAAACAATGAAATCATTGTTAATTGATATTGTGGTAGCTGTGGCTATCAGAAGCATCACCAAGCTTCAGATCGCTGAGACCTCCCCCCCTCGGTTGGTCTGTATGATGACACGCACACCGTAATGTAAAAACATGAGCAGTACTGACACTGAAATCTAACTAATAAACTGACCACATAATAGGCATGAACTGCTATTCTGACCAGAACTTTCTTTGGACTCAGGTAGAAAAGCACTCAGAGGTGGATAGTTCAGGTCCAGAAAGTACTAATCCAGACCAAGATTTTGTTTCAGCCAACCAGTTGAGTATAAAGAGTCACAGTCACAGAGACTGAACTGGTTGGTTGAAACAAAATCTTGGCCTGGATTTGTACTTTCTTGACCCAAACTACCCACCCCTGGAAGTAGCATGTGTTGCCCTGATTTGGGTCAGTAACACAAAGCCTTTAATGTTGCTTTAGTCAATGATATGCCAGAGGAATGAGAGAATAGATTAGGACATTGGGGAATTCTGTATAAGCTGTTGATTTGCGGTACTGATGAAAGTTATTATGAATGCTGATATATGTAAATATTATAGAGTAAAAACGAAAATACTATGGAACATGAAGGTGTAGAAAAAGTAGAGTAGAGCCCTGGAATCTGCGAGTGATACATTTCAAGACTGACCGCGGTAAACTGAAACCACAGATAGCAGAGAACCATCTGTGGACCACATATGTGATTTTGCTGTACTTATGCATAGTAATTGATAAATTACGCACAGCAAGACATTAACTACAGTAATAGTAAAGTATATTATTATACAGTAATGTAATGAAAGGGATTCTGACGTTTTAGCCTAATCCTCAAGAGATGATAGACCCATGAAAAAATACCATCGTTTATGCTTTTTAAACCGCTCCAGAGACAAAAGGATAATGAACAGAATACTTTTACATATTTTACTTTTTGTTGAGCATGGGAGAGAACGTGGGTAGGTGAAATGTTCCCCTTTCCCAGTGGAGGAAGTTGTCATTTCTGTTTTAATGAGCGCAGTGGGGTCAAAGGTCACTCCGTGCGATTGCAGGAGCCTGAATGAACGAGGTTAAAACTCAAGTGCATTAACTCACATGGGCTTACGTTTCACTACTGCGCGGTGGTTTCCCCCTCGCCTGAAATCACGTGGATCGCAGCCCGGCGCTGTTTCAGACAGGCCACCGATTGGCGGGAATCCCAAAATACATTTCCAATAGACTGAATTACATCATATATGCATTCATCACAACAGTATCTGTCGAGGCCCACGTAGTGCTAGAGACTTCGTTGTCGGCGCCCCCTGTCTGAGACATGGTGAAATTGGCTTGGTAATTTGGCGACCGCTCAGAAGATGGCGCATTGGGTAGCCATCAGTGTAGCTACCAGTGTCGCCTGATAGGTTGACTGGCACTGCATCAGAGTGAACAAATCAGTGGCCAACTTTGATTATTGAAATTAGTAATAACTAGTTGCAATCCACAAAAGAATTAAATGTTTTTGTGAGGTTTAAACTGTAATCCGTTAAAGTTTTCCACTGAAGTATAAAGTTGTAAATCCAGACACGTGATTTCCATCTTCTTAACGGCTAGCGGTCGTCTTTTTTCAAAAGTTAATTTACCTCATCGTAAAACTCTTCCTAAGTCCAGAGTCCCTCTCCCTCCCCATCAGAACCACCAGGAAATTACCCTGTTAAGGACAAACCTTTGCTTATACCTATAATTAAGTATGAGTGTTGTCAGACTTCAACACATAGTGTTCTGTTGACAGTTGATAAGAAGCATAGGATCTAAAGTCCAAGAATTAATAAATTCAGAGTGTAACCGGATAGTTAACCCCAATATGAGGAGGTCGAGCTGAAAATGAGGGACTGGGGGACCGGATGGGATCTGGCCGAAGGGCCAAATCTGGGGACTCACTGGTGGTTATTTGATTGCATCTCAAAGAGTGTCTATGTTTCCTTCTGTTCATAAGCCAGTGTCGATGGTCTGCTGACAAACCAGCGAATCACAAGTTCACTAACAGCTTCTAAATGGCTAACCCAACGGCACACGGACTTTGGTATGTGACTACCTGGTCACCTGATAAGTTTTCTGATGCTTAAAAAAAATGCTTTTAAAGATGGCCGTGTTTCTTCACGGTAGGTAAGATCCAGCTCCAGGTTTTTCGAGTCTCTTTGTGACATCGGGAGTGCTGGACTGGGGTGCTTCCCGTTCAGCTGGTGAATTTAGTCAAACAATTATGATATGATGGACGAAAGTCCACCGTTACCCCCCCCACTATACCTACACGATGTAGCTTTGTAACAGATTTGTCTTCATGATTCCGATAAACCGAAACATACTGAGGTGAGACACTAGTCATTGTCACGCGCAATCTTCAGCCCTACGGATACAAACTCCACCGTTTTATAGGTGCCATAAAGTAGGAAAAAACAAACAATCTGAACTCCGGTCGAAGGTCAAAGACGAGCCACCTGAGAGCTGGGCAAAATTTTACCAACCCGAACTGAACAAATTGGGATGAGACGCTTTCAGTAATGGCCACCAATTCGCTGTGATTGCTGACTGTATTCCAGGATAGAATTTTTTTATCATTTGGTCTCATTTGCTCCTTGTGATCACATTCTTACACTCCCCAGCATGAGCAGACAAAAAGCAGATATCCAGCCCACTCCCTACCTTCAGCTTAAAGATCATGGACTCTGTTTCTGGAGGAATAGCGTGCCGTCATTCTGCCAGTGAGCTATCCTAAGCAGATTCATGAATGCCTCACGCTCCATGTGACCGCATCAGCTGCAGGGCCCAATGCTGGTCCTTAAGGGATAGGTTACACATGCAAATTTTGTTTTACACTCCAGCAGCATGTGATTGTCATGCATCACTGAATGTTTGTTTATAAATATGAATTTGATGGCAGGGATATTTCAGGGGGATTTTCTGGAGCAATTGAGGGGGGTCGGTGAAATCTGCCAACCCTGGGATTTGAACCAGCAACCTTCCGATCCAAGTGCCACAACCTGCTGAACCTAGTGTGTGTTTTGTATAGTGATTCTTCTTGTGTTGGGCTGCTTCGCCTTTATATGTTGTAGAAGGTTTGTTCTACATGCCTGTATGTGTGTGTCAGAGAGAGAGAGGGAGAGAGAGAGACAGAGAGAGAGAGCGAGAGTGAGAGAGAGAGAGAGAGAGTGCATCACTGCGAGGGTGAATGTGTCGCATAGGTGCGGGATGCTGGGTTGAGGGCCAAGGCTCCCAGCTTGTTAAATATTGACTAGCTGTCTAATCATTAAGCTGCCTCCAACTCCCAACCCCTCTTAAACCGACTGGCTTTCCCCCTCTTTTTTACACCATTGACAGTTCCTCTCCCAAACTCTCAGCCGCCACCCCATCTTTCTCCACAGCCAACGTAGGAAGTGTTACATTTTCGCGTCGCCTCCGCCGTTCATCTGGAGCTCGCCCCCCTCGAACCTTGGGCCCTTTGCTGACCCCGCACCTTCGTCATTCTCTCTCCGTCCAGTTCTTCCCTTGCTCTTTCACACTCTCCTGAATGCTCCCCTCGGGATCTTTGGCCATGACGCTCGGCAGGGTGAGTAACCGATTCACGTCTACCTTTCGAGTCCCTCGTTCTGAGTTTAAAGTGAAAAAACAATAGACACTTAATTGAACATTAGTATTTCACGAGTCATGCTACGTCATAGAAGAGGAATAATCGAGTTCTATTATCCTGGTTTACTGTGCTTGAAGACTTTCATTTAACAGGCAACACTTTACAGAGTAGGTTCACCATGAATGTGAAAGAGGCTACAGATGATTTGTGGAAGGCAAAATGATTTCTGTTTCACGTTTTCTGAAAAATTGGGATATTTTCCAGAAAACACTGGATGCATGATGACTGGATGCATGAAGTTAGTAGCCTAGATGCAAAACTCAAAACCTGCTTAACACTTATGGTTTCATTCACTTCCAAACCAAAGGTCACGTGTCTCCTATTGACTAAGTATAAAATAATAGCGATGTAGTTAAGCCCTGAGTCATTCAGGTTACTCATTGAGATCTGGAGGGCGTGTTTCTGAGGTCCAGAGCCCAAGCCAAACATGGACATAGGGGACCATGCGGTTTTGTACTTGTTCAGTCAATCATAGCTGATACAATAGTGACCGGGGTTTTAATACTGGTCACCTAGTATCAATAAGGTGTTTCAGTCCTTAGTACTGTAGGCTCACAAATCCCCAGCTTTATGTGTGGGGGGGCTGTTTAATATCCCTCGTATTTGTGCTTTTGTTTCCTCCCACAGTCCAGAAACAGGTGCTCAGATGACTAGATGTCACTAAACTGATCATAACGTGAATGCCTGACTTGCGATCGGGCTAGCGTCCCATCTAGGGTGTTCCGTACCGCGTGCCCTGTGTTTCCTGGGAGCTCAAGTTCACTGTGACCCAGTGCTGTCATGAAAGATGGATGGATGGATGGATGGATAGATCATGGAAGAAAAAAGACTTGTTTGTGTTGTGTTATTATTAATAAAACGGATGGAAGGCCAGGCTGGGTATCGAATACATTTTTGGTTGAAAAAAAAGGAAAAAAATACCAAAGGAGAGATAATGAGAAGTGAACATGTGACAGCGCCGGGAACAAAAGAACCTTTGTGCTGGCCTTTATTACTTTACGATTTTGTCCCTTATAAGCAAAGAGAGAGTGCATGTCAAAGTCTAGAGATGGAGGGAGAAAGAGGTGAGAAGAGACGGCTGCAGAGGTATAAGAGTCAACAAGAAGGTTGGTTACTACAGGATTGGTGTGAGGAGATTCGTAAAAAGATGATTATGAAGCCACACTCCTGGGGAGGGGGGCGGGTGGGCACCCCCATTTAGCTGAACCTGTTGACTCATGTTCCCTCCTGTGCTGACAGCTGCCATAAAATTCTGTTATCAATGCAGCTCTTATCCCATGTTAATTCTGCTTACCAAGGGAGTGTCTGCAGCAGGCTGTTAAAATGGTGGCGATAGAGGTCATAGTCAAACTCAGGGCTCGCCTCTATCTGCTGATGTTGACCAAGCCTATGTTCAAGTGTAACTTTCCCTTGTATTAGCTTCTAACCATTATTTTATTTTTATTCAGGACACAATGCAGTGGGATGAGCCACTCCTCTCGACTATCATGGGTATTACGGATGGATCTGTATCCTTTCGGCCTGAGTGGTGACCCACACGAGTTGGCTGAAGTCCCTGCGGGGCCCCGGATCCCGGTGTTTGTCTGCTGTAACAGCAACTCCATGTGGAACCTGTCAGTGTTCCAGTGGGGCTGCTGTTACCAGCGGACAGACACCCATAACTCCTCACCCGAGATGTTCACCTGCATCGCCTCAGTTGCCATGGGATCTCACACATGCCTAAGCATTACTCTTATGCTGCTTAACAAATACTGAACTCATCATTTACATAAGAATTGTTTAATGTACTCTGTGCTTAAATTGATCTATCAAATTTCTTTTGAACTTTTTTAGCTTTTTTTTTTAGCTAGCCAACAACATAACTTGGTTTCAGTTTTAGATAACACGAAGACTGATCAGCGTGGGTTGTGTCTGTGAACGACAAGTAAATGTCTTCAACTGTAAAGGTTAATTTTATTTTTGTTACATTTATGTGTAGCACTATTACATAAAACTATATATAAAATTGTTTTGCATGATGTGATACGAAGCATGTGGTTCTAATTTTGCATGAGGGAACATGTTTCTGGTTCTGCAGCAGCTAGGGCGCAGGATGATGACCTATAAATTGACAGCCAGTGTTTGTTTGAACCTGGCTGTCAGTTCTGTAGGCCAATGCCCTGTTTGCCCTGTCAAACACAGTCATATCACAGCAAAAAGAGCTCCACCAAATATGACTCACCTTGCCTTAGAAATATGCTAATGATACCAGCTAATAAAAAATGATATGTTTCTTAATCTCAGTGGATAGCTCAATCTGCCATGTGCTCATTTTCCTGATTCTGTTCGTTCCAAGAAATATAAGACTAAGTTATTTGTGGTGCATACAGAACATTCCTCACAGGAATATCTGAAAAGAAGCCACGAATTTTGATCCCTATCAGGTAACAGCCCACCAGCGAACAGCTGAAATATGTAATAGGAAATCGTCTTGGCAGTGAGGACGGCAAAAAAATAAATAAAAAATGTGGTAAAGTGAAAGCTGATTGGATGAACCCCAGCAGAGCTAAAGAAGGTCACCGTGCCATCGGAATGCCGTCACCAGGTCTGGAAGGGGGACAGGGACTCCCCTTTGGAATTTTTGCAGCTTCCTTTTCAACCCTCCAATGCAATGAGCCGCTTTCACTCTCTCTCCCAAGCCACACTTTCCCATTCATTTCATTAACTGTTATAATTAATATATATTCAATAAAAAAAACAACCAATCACTGAAGCTAGAGGGAGGAGCCAAAGACTGTATAAGTAGGTAAGCAGACATTGCTGTCATAATGGTTGCAACTTCTTTCTGTAGACAAATATATAGAGAAAGATACTTGTAATGGGTGGTTTACACACCTCCAGGGTTGAGGGTTCGAGTGTGGGGAGCTTGCATATTCCCTTCGTGTCATATGATTTCCGTCCTGGTGCATCAGGTTCCGTCCTGCAGTCCAAACACGTGCAGTTAGGCTAATTAGTGTTGTTAAAATTCCAAGGGTTGTGCATGTCCTGTGATGGGCTGGCATCCTGTCTAGGGTGTTGTGCCCAGTCTTGTACCCTCTGCCACCTGGGATAGGCTTTAGGCCCCCCGTCACCCTGTCCAGGATAAGCAACAAGGATGGATGCTGCTTATAATGACAGTAGTACATATAGCTGAAGTAATAACCAGCTCTATTTGGAGGAATAGCGCCACCTGCTGGGAGTTCTGTCCGTTTGGAAAGGTAAATAAAAAAGCAGGTAGTTGAATGGGAAGTGGATCAATGAAGAAAGTGTGACCCAGAAAGGGTAGCAACACATGACCTGGGTACTACCGGGCCTTGTAGGTCTGGGTAATAAGCTGCCGACATTTAAACCCAAAATAGCTCAGGTTTCAGAATTCAATGTTTAAATTATCTCTCAACAATGAACACAATGTAAACATTACAAATGTTTTGACCAAAACTGCCCTTCTTCTCATGGGCTTATCCAAATGTGGGCTTTAAGTTTAGTGGAAAGACCATTATTTATGTAGATTTTTACTAATAGGCCTGTTATTCACTAATTACTTATGGGACCTGAACAAGTGAAGACAAGCATGATTTCAGATACTGAGTAAGACTCAGTGAGTAATGTTATTCTGTTACTTTTTAAAATCTTAGTATGTGTAATTATATAGTTAGTATCGGGGATGGCATTTGGGGGGGGGGGGCTTGCGGTGCAGAGGGGTGAACAGCCCTGAGCCATGCACTCTGCGGGGGGAGCTGCTGATCTCGGCTTTTTTTTGTAACAAAATACAAAGATTGTCCACTCCAAATTTGTCCCATCAATCACACGCCGTGATAGCCCCTCCCCCGGATTGGCAAATTTTACCGCCAGCACTTGCGCCCCCCATCCTGATGGGTAAGTGTTACCACTGGCACTCCGCGCTTTGATTAGCATATTATCGATTAGCATATTATTAGGGGGCCCTCTGCCATTCAGCCTAAGGCCCCCAGAGACGTTAGTCCACTCCTGGCTAGTATATTTAGTACATTTGTTTTAAAAAAAACAATTAAGACGTTAAATTAATATACGGAGAAAAAAAACACACAAAAGATTCAGTGCTCAAAGTGCATATGAATGTAGACACTGTCCTGCCCCCCCCCAAAAAAATGTCCATTAAAAATTTCAAAAATAATATTAATTCTTCAAAATCAAGAATAATAAACCAAATTGAACCAGATACTATAACATACGCAATAGAACATGTGCCCTCATAATTTCAACACAGGCCTAAATGCTATTTCATAGTATTTCCTTATTATAATATAATTATATTTTATAATAGTATTATATAATATCAATAATAATAATAATAAATGGACTGGTCCAGATGCATGTGGCGTACAAGTAATACATTTTGTCTACTAATTAGTAGATTAGTGGGAGAACATTTTAAAATTAACTTGAGGAAGCACTTCTTCACACAGCGTGTAGTTGGAGTATGGAATAGTC
>JAODLD010000070.1:856072-907926 GCA_026781065.1 Mormyrops boulengeri | reverse complement strand
CCCCCCCCCCCCCCCGCCGCCGCCCCCCCCCCCCCCGCCCCCGCCCCCCCCCCCCCCCCCCCCCCCGCCGCCCCCCCCCCCCCCCCCGGCCCCCCCCCCCCCCCCAGGGATGGAGATGTGGATGGAGGTGCTGCCCGAAAAGAGGACGGAACTAGCTGGATATAGCTAACAGATCCTGGTCTGCAAGGAGACAATAAACAGCTGTCGTAATTACATTAATGTCACACTTGTGCTTTATAGTCTGTCAGCATGAATGCAACCTTTACTCTCCGCTGAAGTGGAGAGCAGGGTGCGGCAGGAGAGGCCGAGGAAGAGAGGAGGATGACTGTGACGTGACTGTCGGACAAACCGAGATCCCACTCCCAGTACGATCAACGCTAAACAGGCCAGGACTTCCATTCAACTCGATCGACCATAAAGCTACTCATGACCATTGCAAGACAGATTACATAACTAAGATATCAAGTTCCTGATGGTGTGTGTGTGTATATACACAAGGCCATAAACATAAGAGAAAGCAATGATGTGTTGAGTAGACATGAAATGGTCAAGAAGCCTCTAACAAAAAAAACTGAGAGATTGACAGGGGTTAGGTGCAGGGGGGAAGGGAGGGGAGTAGGGGGTCAAAAGTCAACTAACTGCTCACTCTTGCCAGAAGCCATGTGACCAGCGCCGGGAGCCATGTGGCAGCTGATGTTCCGCTTCACAGGAAGTGATGATTCAGTTGCCAGCCAGGTCCCCGCCCACTTCCTGTCGCTCCTCGGCCAGAATCCCCACCTGTACCCACACAGGAAGCCTTCGCTGGAGTCTGGGGCGGGGCCGTGATCGCACTTCTCCATTGTCCCCCATCTGGGGGTGGGGAGACTGTATCCTAAACAAACATGCCGTGCCTGCCGCTTTTCCACCCGCACGCCCGGGCAGCTCTTCCGGAGAGGTCAAAGGCCTGGGATAATATCTCATGGACACATGATAGGCTCTCACTTCAAACTCTCCTTTCCACACCAAAATTAAAAAACTACCGGCTACATTCTGCATGACCACAGCTGATTTACACCCTACCCTGAGGGTAAAGCCCAGACCCGGCGTCGCATTGCTGCGCATTGCATCCAAAACCTGGCACGGTCACCGCTTCTGTAAGTGTAGTTAATAATCTGCCTACGTCTGCTGACTCTTACCTGTAAACCACTTTCTCAGGTAGAAGTGTAATTTTTTTTTCATCATACCATTCCTCACCCTGTCGCCGTGCCTTTTACAAGATGAAAATCATGACTTTCTAACTTCCATAAAGTGAAGAATATTTTAGCGTAATTTAACAATTTATCCTACTTGCACCAAATATAGATCGGCCGAGGATTTTTAATTTATTTACTTTTTGCCTTCGGGTGTGAAATGGGCATGAAGCGCATTGAATGTTTGCGTGACGTACTTTCGAGTTTATCTTGAAGGGTCATTTACGTCTCACTTAATGTGGCTGTAACCAACCACCTCTGTTGCCGTGGGAACTCCGTTCGCCCCAGAACTCGGTGACCCTCCACCGCCAAGAATGCACTGCTGCTCCAGTCACTCAAACTTCTCTCTTGGGCACAGTCCATTATTTACTATATACTGTACATGCAATACCATCCAAGCACCAGGATGATTCCTCCTTGGGGTGTCCGGTTACGTCCCCCAGCACTCAAAACGAGGTAATTGTGGTTTCTGTAGACGATTCGGAAAGACAGGAGACAGGAAGTCCGAGTGCCACCCTAACCCTAACCCCACACGTGTTCAATTCTGAGAACCATTTTTGGGGGTGTGTCCAGTTAGTCACGTGACACAAGTTATAACGAGTAGTTTTTACACTTTGGCATGACCGTGCTTCTCTGGGGGCGAAAAGGGGGAGGGGAGGGGGTAAACGTCCTCCCCCTGTGATTTTTATCATCATTATGCACACACAGGAACTCCAGAGAACAGAACACTCCACAAAGCTCTGCTCTTAAATACTTCACCGGTGCCAAGAATGACCTCACCGTACCCGGTAACCACTGATCGTAAGACACGCATTCCTTTGGCAGGTGCGGCCATCGCCCCCATGAGTGTCTATCCCTTAGTGTTTTTTTGGTTCAGGTCTTGTGTCTGGGCAGCTTGTTAAGGGGATGCTGGACATTTACATACCTGTTTTTCCTTCCTGGAACTGACGTCCTCTAACTTCAGTATGTTAAGTGCTAATTCCGCAACAAACTGCACGGTCAGTAGAAATTACTACTTAAACTACTGAATACAAGCCTGATATTGATTGGATTGTAGAGTCCACATTCCCTGTGGTGCTGCAGACAAGGCCTCAGGCAGGCTGGACCTCAAGCAGTTGGACGCGTCTATTTTCGTTGCCCGGATGGCTGGTGTCAGTTTACAAAGATGTGTTTTATACAGGACCCGAGCTTCAGGGTCTTATGCGACCGACATCTTCTGCGTTACAACTGTAGCATGTCTCACTCAAACACACACCACGTGTACGCATACAAGTTAGACATCCCAGAATGCCAGAGGGGGAATTTCCATTAGGATATCCCCAAGAAGGAAGGAAGGGGGGGGTGGCAGTGGAAAAACTGAAAAGTGCTAACACTATACCCCACCACACCTTCTGTTAAGCGCAAAACCAGCCGTTTAAAAATCTGCCACTTCGATTTAGCCCCAGCTGCCTATTGTGTTGAGTTCCTGGCAGTCGCCAAATTCTCCTGTCCATTTTAATCTCGCTGTAATTGCTGTTGGCTCTGATCAGCTCCAATTTCTCCGCCTGTCCGTACTTTATCCAACGTCCATGAAGTCAGCCGTCGGCCAAACAAAGGTGGTTTATTAGTGAAGTCACTACGAGAGGCCCTGAAGAGAACCAACTGAGGATGGTTAATTGTAAGCTGATATCATTTGCAAGGTCAGGAGAGGACATCCTATTGGCTGTTGAGCCTCTGATATTAATGACTGTGTGTTATCATATGCCGGGCTGCCAGCTATCAGCATAAAGGGAGTGCTGATGCACTACGACACAAGGTCAGCCTACGGACGGTGACGTAGGCGTGATCGGAATCGCTGGCTGACGCAGTTGCGCCGGATGAGATTCTCCAGGATTCATTGGTCTGCCGTTACTTGAAACAATAACTCATCTGTACACCATTGGATGCTGGCCATCGTCGTTAATCGCACAGCCCTTCCCCTGTCCCTCAACTCCATCAATGACCGGTGTTCTGAAAATGCACCGAGAGCAGTGTAGCGATGTTATCCCTGCTAACGATTTTTCGCTCTAGGAACGTTTACCGAATGTTACAATTAAGGTACGGAGATGTTCAAAGTGTTCAGTTTTCCTGATGTTCCCAGAATGGTATCCTATTATTACAACAAAGACTAATTGTAGCGACTTCACTAAGATTGTTTATTATGCATTATGACTGCCTTATGAAGCTCTCGTCTATGATTCATTATAGATACCTTTATAATGCAGTACCAAGAGTCCTTAATTTTTATATAGACCATTATAAAGGTATCTATAGTGCATTATAGAAGAGAGCTTCATAAAGCATTCATAATGCATTATAAACATGGCTATATTATGTTATGCCATGTTTATAATGCTTTATGAATGCATTATTTATCAATGTATTTATAAATTACTAAAAACATGGCTTTAAGTAAACTGTCACCCAATATTTTTCAGCAGTACTTGCATGTTCAGGTAATAAAGATATCATGCTGACATTAACAGAATCTTTGTTAAAATGTAAAACGTAGAAATAACGTTCCGTTAACGTTATAGTAAGAAAGTTCTCTGCTAACCTTGAGAAGACCTTCATATAACGTTAGCTAAAGTTCTGGGAACGTTCCCCGTTAGCTGGGATGATCCCATCTCTAGTGTGGTACTGAAAGGACAGGAAGTATTGTGTGAGTTGTGCATTTCATGTGGAAGTTTATAATTAGAATTCCTGGTCTCTGGATGTATCGTCTTGCTCTGAATTAGTTGTTGATAATGAGTAGTTGCTTGCGAAAGCCTCCTGCGTGTTTCTGGAATACAATTTTTAGGAAGTAGGCGCTAAATTAAACATAGATTTCCTCAAACAGGAAGCTCCACCTCCATGGTTCTCCATGACCTCCTTTGCTTGTTTGTAACTGTACAGTTAGATGTGTCTCCTGTAATATTGTATCCCTGCCGTAACTGACCCTGACACATTGTGAGCCTCGATCCTCCAGCTGTCCTAGAAGCATTATTATGGTGTTTTACCCGTGTCACACATATTCCATTCTTAGAATTAAAATAATGCTTTTGTTATCATTTCGAAGAATGTCGAGTTTCGTTGCGTTCTCAGTAGGGCATTGTGTACCTTCCTTCTCCAGGCTACGACTTTGCTGCCGTGTTGGAGTGGTTTGCAGAGCGGGTTGACCGCATCATTCTCCTCTTTGATGCACACAAGCTGGACATCTCTGATGAGTTCTCGGAGGTGATCCGGGCCCTGAAGAACCATGAGGACAAGATGCGCGTGGTGCTCAACAAAGCTGACCAGATCGGGACCCAGCAGCTGATGCGGGTCTATGGCGCCCTCATGTGGTCGCTGGGCAAAATCGTCAACACTCCGGAGGTCATCCGCGTCTACATCGGCTCCTTCTGGTCCCAGCCGCTCCTGGTGCCCGACAACCGCAAACTGTTCGAGGCAGAAGAGCAGGACCTGTTTCGCGACATCCAAAGCCTTCCACGGAATGCTGCCCTCCGCAAGCTCAATGACCTCATCAAGCGTGCTCGCCTTGCCAAGGTGGAATTCCAGAAGGGGCAATGTGGATGATGGGTGTATGGTCTTGTATTAAGGAGCAAGTTTCCTAGACCAGAGTTTCCTAACCCAGTCCTCGGAGAACCCTGGACAGTCCATGTGTTTGCTCCCTCCCAGCTCCCAGCCAATCAGGAACACCGAATACCTGGTACAGGTGCGCTGGATGCTGAGAGGAAGCAAAACCGTGGACTGTCCGGGGTTCCCCGAGGACTGGGTTGGGAAACATTGTCCTTGACAGTAGCACTGGAAGTAGGGGTCCTGACAGTGCTTCAGCACCCCCTCTGGTTGTTGGTGTTAATGCAGTGATAGAATGCTGTAGGGCAGCATGCCCATGCCTCTAGTTTTCATCAAAGAAAAACATAGCATTGTGTTAATTATCTCGCAATATGATGGATTGCAATCATTAGCTGCTATGTTGTAGCACTGTATTTGTTGTCATTCATTACCTTGGCAATCGGTATTTCAGGCTGTGGTCACATTGCTGATGCAGTGAGAATGCTTGTAGCCAGCCTATGTTTTCATGCTCGTTATCTCATTGTCAGCTGTCGATAGCTACCGACGATACCAAAATATGTCAGTAAGATCTATTGGTAGTTCCGGCTTTCAGCACCTGGAGCTCAGAACGTTTCTCCATACATGTGTTCCTGGATGAGGTCCATGACCCCACTCCTTTCATTAAGCTGATCTAGTGAAGAGCATCGATAAAAGCTGCATTGGCATTATTTGATCAAGCAAGTGTAGTTTCTGGTAGCGTCATTTATGCCAGACTGCAATTTCAATGAAATCATATCTGTCCAGGTTCACGCATACATCATCAGTGCCTTAAAGAGAGAGATGCCCAACATGTTTGGCAAGGAAAACAAGAAGAAGGAGCTGATCGCCAACCTGGGGGAGATTTACCTGAGGGTCGAGAAGGAGTATCAAATATCACCTGGTGACTTCCCAAACATCATAAAGATGCAGGTATAAAGTTCAACTCGAATGTGATTTCTTTTTACAGGACCTAAAATCAGGAAACCCTCATAATGGGTCAAATACACAGATGATGTGATAAAAGTCTCTGGAGCTACTTGACTATGATGAGTAGAACAAGGAACTAGCTACATGTTAGGACTGGGCAATTGATTGAATTTTAATTGTTGGACGCCAAAATCGAAATTACGATTATCAAAACAAAATAATCAAGATGAAATGTGGCGCAGTAATTCTTTTGTTTCTCAGTGTGGCTCACATTTTGTTTTGTGTTCTAGATCCAGCTTTCCAGCCCCTTTTTATTTGTTTCTCAGTTGAATTATATAATGATATTTTTCAAAGTCAAGATGATGATATTTCCAAAGTCAATGAGTAATAGTATTAAATAATCATGGTCTCAATATTGACCAAAATAATCGCAGTCGTGATTTTTGCCATAACCCAGCAGCCTTACTGCAGATCCATCATGCTTTTATTGGACACCTCCCAACAGACTGTCTGCCGCTTTTCTTTGACCCCAGGAGATCCTAAGCATCCATGACTTCAGCAAATTCCAGTCTATGAAGCCCAAGCTGATGGACGCCGTGGAGGACATGCTGGCCAATGACATCGCTAAGCTCATGACCCTAGTCCGCCAGGAGGAAAACGCCATGCCAAGTCAATTGGTCGAAGGGGGCGCCTTTGACGGCACCAGCAACGGTCCCTTCGGGCATGGCTACGGAGAGGGCGCCAGTGAGGGCATTGATGAGCTGGAGTGGGTGGTGGCGCGCGACAAGCCCACATACGATGAGATCTTCTACACCCTCTCGCCCGTCAATGGAAAGGTGTCAGGTGCAATGGCCAAGAAGGAAATGGTCAAGTCCAAGCTGCCCAACATTGTGCTGGGAAAGATCTGGAAGCTGGCTGATGTGGACAGGGATGGCTTCCTGGACAACGAGGAGTTCGCCCTGGCTAATCACCTGATCAAGGTGAAGCTGGAAGGCCATGAGCTGCCCGTTGACCTGCCCGATCACCTCATACCCCCATCCAAACGACAGCAGGAGTGAGTGATTCAATGAGGATGGAAGAGTGGAGGAATTTCAGGAATAACCACTCTGCATGAATGCTAAAGTCTGTCAATATAAAGGGAAAATAAGCTAATTTACTCACTGTCATTTCTGAACACGATTAATTTTACTCTTGAAGTAGGTAAACCAATGCTGTCTTCCTATTTTAATTATTCAAATAATTATTCAAGATTATAACATAAAAACTTGTAGTTTAATAATTTAAGAATGAAATATAGCATTTACAGTCTTTTTATAGCCTGTATTTCTCCAATGTGTCCCATTATGCTGGATTATAGGAGCTGGATTTTAGTTTCTTGGTGTCACACAAAGGATTGTTTTGTAAGGTCGCCTTTGACTTTTACTTCTCGCTCATGTTTCCTGTTTCTAGGGTCATTGTTTTTCCAGTACATAGGTTTGGGTTTGTATACTAGGGACATGTCCCGACCAGTGTTGTGGGGGTACCGTGTATGTTCAGGGGGGCAGGGGGCAGATTTGGTCCTTACCAGTGTGGAAACCAAACCTACAGCTGTGGATATATAGTTTAAAATTAAGTAGCTTTGTAACTCAAAAGGGTTTGCAGCAAGGATCCAGTGACACTTGGGATCATCACGTGCATGTAATAGAAACCTCACCCTGGGGGCCAAAGCTTACACCTAGAAGAAAAGGGAGAAATGGCAGCGTAGCCAATACATATTTATGTATGGAAATGTATAAATATGTAGAAAATATTTAGTAGTTAACTCGAAGTGATTTTTAATTAAATCCGGAGAAGCTGTTTCTTCAAAACTCTTAACTATGAATTAATGCTTGCCACTATTTAAAGTTACCTTCACTTTTCATCACTTTAAAATAATGAAATCTTTCTTTGACAGATTATAAATGTGCAACTGTATGCATGCATTACGTCATCTGTGTAACCGTATATTACTGATCCTGGAGCAGGTACTGTAGGAATAAATGGAGCAGGGTGGGACCAGAGCCGTGGGGCAGACACCTTTTCTTTAATCACGGGAGAATTTTTGTAGTTGCGTGCTTTGCAGACAGTGTGTTCACGCGAGGCAGCTGTGGCTAGGTAAATTAGCTCAAAAGGCTAACCTTAACCTAAGCCTTGCACTGTGCCCTATACCACAAAATACATGGAAGAGTGTATCAGTGAAACAGGCTTTGAATGTTGATTTAATGTTGAAAGTTAAATCATATTAAATACACACACACACAGGATGTCTGCCTTTGTTACATCAGCCTTGTTTCTGTTTCTGTGGGGCATTGACTCATAAACTCTGACTTAGTTTGCCAAAACTCTGTAATGTGATATCAATCAAATTGAATTACATCTTAGTTAATATAACTCTAACCTATGGCTTTAGGTTTACATAAAACACCAAAATGACATCCCGTGTTTTATATAAAAATCCAAGAGTAGCTCTGTGTGATTTTCTGTGTGTGCGTGTTGGGGTGGTGGTGTGAGAGAGTGAGATATGTTTAACTACTATTCACCCATACTTAGGCTCCAATGTACTAATGAAGAATGCCTTAAATTTCTGCAACTTTACATTCATCAAAAATGTGCATACTGTTCATGGTCTATTTTTTAAATAAACGTCACTACAACATCATTATGGGTAGTGGTTTTGTTTTCTACAAAATTGTAAGAAATTACCAAATTTGCGTTTGTGGATGTGAACGGGCAGATTACAAAGTGTCCGTCCTACACAGCATCAGCTCAGTCGTGTATTTTAAAACGGACAGAAAACGGCAGTTAGAGAAGTTGTTTCTCTACCATTTTAAAATGCATTTAGTACCGTGGACAGCATTACACAAGCTAAAATTGGCATACTCGCGCACTGATTTTAATCTAATCTTAACTCCAAAGAATGAAGCTTTTACTAATTTTCAACTGAGCAAGATTTGGGTCACCGTGTCCTTGAGCAGGAAAAGCAGTTTGGGACCTGGGTTAAGCTCCAGCCCCCGCCCCCAGTAACACTATACTGGTTACGCAGTATATGGATGGATGGATGACATTTGGGTAGGTGAGAAAAATTGAGCGACAGCGCCCCCTATTTATTCCAATGCAAACTGTGTGCGGATTGTGTCTTCATGCAGTGACGGACAGCTGCAAGGAAACCACCACAGAAATAGATAAATCCGGTTGAAAACTCAAGGCAAGGGTTTAACTTGACACTCCTGCCAGTTTCACTTCAGCAACCTTCCGCCATGGTTCGTCCTTTACGAATCAGACGTTTAAACCGCTGTGTGGGCATTTCCGAAACAGAAACTTGCCTAGTAGTCCTACATGATTAACTTAATATTTCCCCGATTTCTTTGTCAACATCCCTTTGCCGGTCCGCTCATTTATCCCGTGCAGCGGACACGTGGTTTGGCGGCACTTCCCGCAGTGACGCGATCCGAGGCGGCGCGCCTTGGAGCCTAAGCGCACGATGGAGGACATCGGTACAGACAAGCCTCGTCGTCGCTCGGAGGGTAGGCGAGGCTCCGGGCTCCTTCTGAAGGCTCCGGAGGACAAGGGCGAGGAAGATGTCCTCCGCGAGTCACTCACGAGGCTCACCGGCGTTACCAGAGCCATCACGGCGAACATCCGCAACATAAACGAAAGTCTGGACAGGTACTGAAATTCGCGGGTAAAATTCAAAGCGCACCCACGCTTTGTTACGGACTGTACACATGCGCGTTTAAGCAATCGCACAAAATCTCACTATTCTGTTATCGGAACGATAAGTCTCATGCATATAGCTAAACTTTGAACTTTTCATTGACTGGTGTAGTCTGTCATTTAACCAGTCGATGATCGGCGGTGCACGCCAAGTCTTGCTGGAGTCCTGCAAACTTGTTAATGAATGACTAAATGACATAAAATAAATGTAATGTTCTGAATTGATGAAGTAGGTTGGATTCTTCGTGTTTGTTTTGTGACAGTGTTTTCTAATAACACATGGAATATAAGAACGCCTCTCTGACTTTGACCCTTTTGCAGGATACTAATGGATAGTCCTGAGGTCGAGGAGATGGAGAAGATGCTGGTATGTGGATGCAATTTAGGATACCGACGAAATTGCGCTGTAGTGAAAGCAGTCCGTATTTGAACGTTTCCAATTCAGAATTGTTGAAACGGGTACTTAAAGGCGGCAAGTATAAGACTTACCGGTCTTCCGTGGCATATTCAGTCTCTTCAGAAAGATCTGTTTCATGATAAATATGTTTTAAAATATGTTTCATTCACAGATGGAGCTGCTAGCTTGCAAGAAACTGAGAGAGTGAGCTGAAAGAAAGTGCGAAAAAATACCAGCGACTGTCAAGGATTAGTTACTGCTTTAATTTCTTTATGATAATAAACTGCAGAGTTCTTGATTGTTATTTTCCGTTTCTGGTTCTTTAATAGTTTTCCTTTTTATTGTTATCTGGATGTACAGTTCCTTTGAATTTGTAGTTAAATGTCTTTTTGTAAACAGGTATTGATTTCTTGGATGTTTCCTAAAGATATATGTTTATTTAAAAAACAATTAGTAGTTTTTTTTGTACTTGTAGTCACTGATTAAAGTTATACATGCAGCTAATTTCAATTCAGTTCAACTCTGTGTTGCATTACAGGAATTATGAATGAAATCTTGACCATCTTTATTCTATGCTACACTTTTCTCCCTACCCTATTTGTTTGGTCTGTAGTGTAAATTTAAAAAATACTTTTGCAAATACAATATAGTTCATAAGTGATAATTATGTACGAAATAACTACCTATTCCCCAAATATTTCTCCAATATAGTAACAGTCACATGATTTAACATCAGAAGTGAAACTGAGAAGTAGGATGCCTAGCGTTTAAGTGAAGCTGTGATACGTGGCGTTACGTCAGCGTTTGCGCAGTTACCCGGATCAAGAACGTGATCGTAAGGTTGGGGAAGGCTGCTGAGGAGAAACCACCAGGAAAGAAGACTTTTAATTGCAGGTAGCACACATTTTTTTTATATCAGCAGAAATGGTGACGTGTCGGTTCCAATCGCAGATGGCTATAAAGGTTTCATTTTGTTTTAGTTGTATTGTTTTATGTAAAAAAAGCTTTTGGCCGACTCACGCAGTTTTAAAACGGTGAATCGACTGTAACAGTATGGCTGTTTGGTTTCTTGCACGGAATTGACGCTTCATTTTTCATATCACATAGTTTAATCGTTATTCTACTCCACGTTTGGGCAAATCTTTAAGATTATACTGAACTTGTTTTGACGTCTCGCACTGATGCTGACGAGTCGCCATTTAACGTGATTGACGTGTGCTTCACCCAATCAGACTCCTGGAAAGGGTGCCGTAGGTGAAGGGTCACGTGTGTGGACCAATAGGAAAGCGTGCTAACGGGCTTCTCGAGCCCTACTGCTGAATTTTAATGAAAAAGGCGATGCTCTGGGTCTAGGACTTCCGGATTGACCAAATCGCTCGATGAAGCAAAAAGGAATGTAAATGCTAGAGAAATTGTACGAGATAACAGTCGTTTGCAATTGATAATGGCGATGACTGGTAAGTTTTTCCCAAGTCGTATGTTTTAAAAGAAGAAATAAACATGGGTATTTGGCGCTTTCCTACTTGTAGCTAAGAAAAACGCTTCATTACGTACTTAGGAGACGGAAATTCTCTTGATCCTTGTCAGATATTGTCGATTAGTCATAAAAGGTATGTATTTGAACAATAATGAGAAACTTTTAAATGTTGAATAAATTTAAATGTGCTCTGTTAATCAAGTACGCTCGTGTTGAAACCCATCTGTGTTGAGCCATGATTAAACTTTGATAATTGGTGTTTTTAGGTTGACATTCATTTATTTTAGGCTTAAATTAAATTTATATCCTTTAGCTAGTGGTTAGGTGTAATAAATGTGACTCTTGTGTACTAGGTGTAGATTAAGACCGAGTTTGGGTGCCATTTGTAATTCTAGAATATCAGAATCTTTTTATTCGCCAAGTACAGAGAAGTACAAGGAATTTCTTTTGGTGCGGGTGGTATCATCATATAAACGAAACACGCATACAAATAAACATCAAAGGTAAACGTACAAGGATTTTTTATTTATTTTTTTACAGGAGCTGTGCAATGTTGTGTTCATCTGAACGGTAATAGTAAGCAGATGGACTGGGTTGATTCGTTCTGTACTTTTTAGGTATTTGTGATCATATGTTTGCAGTTCATATGTATTCTAAGAAATTGGGGATGTGTTTTCCATACCTGGCAGGTGATGCGTCATAGCTCCCATGAACGCACGTCGTCGCCACGGTTCTAAAAGTAGCCAGCAGGGGGCATACTTCGGCCCTTCCCAGACTCAAACGCTGCTGAGCGACCAGCCAGACACGGCTTTTGTGTCCCCTGCTGTAGCTGCACCATCCCTACCCCTCCCACCCGTGGACACGAGCGGAATGTCTTGCCGAGATCGGACGCAGGAGTTCTTGTCTGCATGCAAGTCTATCCAGAGTCAGCAGGTAAGCAGATTGGGACTTGAACAGTAGCAACACACTGTATTGCACACACTTCTGTATTGTTGTACAGGTAGCCTTTTTACGTCAGACCTACAGGATTAGGATTTGACCCCAGATTTTTGTGGGTTTACATGTAATTGCATCTCAGGGTGTGAACGTAATGGAAATTAATTTGAGGGATAACTTAGGATCGCGTAAATGTGGCTTGCTTTTGCAGGTTAAGGTTTAGTACCTTCCATCTTGATTAATATTATTAAGTTGTGGTCCTTTGTGTTTTATTTAATAAACACCTGGCCGAAATGTTTGTCCAAGGTAATACTTTAAGAGGTGATAGAATGTTTTGAATTTAAACTAAGGAATCAATGTTGCCTGATGTGTGTGTGTGCGCCCTGCGTTCGGTTTGCACATGTAGCCTCCGGGATAGGCTCTGGACCCCCCGTGGCACTGAATAAGACTAGCGGTTTGAATGAATGTCTTTATTGTCATTGCACACATAACAAGATTAATGCCGCGGAAATTTTATACACCTGCGACGCACTACTATACAGTCGCTTATTCTGGTCAGGGTTCTGGGGGGGGTCTGGAGCCTATTCCTTGTCAGTGAATGCCCTGGACAGGATGCTTGTCCTTCACAGGGCACAAAATCATACATAATATAGCTTATTTAGAGAAGGAAGTTAGCCTTGTTGCATGTCTAAAGGAGTCAGACAGAAACTGCACCATTTGATGTGCATCTCTTGGTGATTTTATAAGGACGTTCTTCATCCTGTCTTTTCCTTTCCCCTGTTCAGAATGGGTTCCAGGCCAATAAACCGAGTCACAGTCCTCTCAGGCAACGCAGTGACTTCACTCTTATGGCAAAGTGAGTCTCCATATTTGTGTCCCTCGTTTTCATGCTGTTTCTGTTAGCAGTAGAATGGTAGCATTTAGTTTTCAAATGCTAAATAACAGGAGGCTTTATGACTCCTTGTGGAGTTTTGGCATCTGCTAGGCTGATCTATAAGAAGTGGCTCTGTCTTCCTTTGTCTTCACAGGAAAATCGGGAGGGACCTCAGTAACACATTTGCCAAATTGGAAAAACTCACACTGTGTAAGATTTGTAATCTCTGAGCTATTGCCGTTTTTAAATCAGCATATTATGTTTAAGAGTGACACTATTAATATGAAAATGCATTCTTCAATTTTTGCCCAGTGGCCAAGAGGAAATCACTGTTTGATGACAAAGCAGTTGAGATTGAAGAGCTCACTTACATCATCCGGCAGGTGAGAGAGCGCTGTATGCTGCGGCCGCGGGCTGTCCGCAGTGCTTTCCGGTTCTTTCTGGCTGTGTATTCACCATGCTTGCCCACCCCTCAATCTGCAGGACATCACTAGCCTGAATAAGCAGATAGCCCATCTGCAGGAGCTGATTCGCTCTCGGGGCAGCCAGAATGGCAGGCATCTCCAGACTCACTCCAACACTGTCGTCGTCTCCCTGCAGGTCAGGACAGCTGCATCCTTATCTGTTTACGGCCCACAATTTCTATATCGTCTTCTGTCTACATCAAAGATGAACGATTTTCATGTTTCTTAGAAGTTTTTTCTGCGTTATTTTATTGGAATTGATGCTCTTGTTATTGAAAGCCTCTTTTTGCCTTTATTGCTCTGTAGTCGAAACTGGCATCTATGTCAAATGACTTCAAATCAGTACTGGAAGTGAGAACAGAGGTAAGACCCTCTGGGCCCTCCTAATAGCTTCCATGAAGGTCCTGAAATTGCTGAACTAACACATTTCAGGGCCTAACCTTGACCACTGTGCCCGCAGAACCTTAAACAGCAGCGAAGTCGTAGGGAGCAGTTCTCCAATGCCCCAGTCTCTACGGCAACCATGCACGCTAGGAACTTTGGTAAGAGCACAGTGAGCGATCGCTTTAAATGTTACCAGCAGGGCAATTAATGACACTGCACAAACAAGGACATTTATGGGTGCGATATGTTAATCGCTGTGCTTTGTGTCTTTCAACCGTTCAGATGGTTCTCTGTTGATGCAAGATGAGCCAAAGAAGCCTGCAGATGTCTCCATTGAGATGGATTCCCGCGCCAACCATCAGCTTCAGCTGATCAATGAACAGGTGAGTGGCAGAGATGATGCTAAAGTAGGTTTAGGGTCAGTCATACACACCCTCGGATGATGATGTCAGAAACAAGATAGCAGGTTGGATATGTTTGTAGCAACGTATCTGAGTTCCAACAAATGGTCTCCGTCTTATCAACACTCTCTCTCCAGTGCTGGTGTAATTTATGGGGAAACCAGTAAATGTTCTCAAATTACTGAATGTAACCAGCATTAGCTCCAAACAACTCACAAGAAAAGCAAAATACCCTGTTAATATCCCATTAATATCCAGTGCATCACAATAAGAAAATCGAGCCTCAAGAGGATAAGTGGATATTTTCTTTTTATTCAGAACATTTTGTGGAACTGCGCCGGCAAGCTCAACACTACATTGCTTGTTTATTCTACAGAAAAATAAAGGTTGATCTAAGCCTACGGGCCCAATTTAATTATGGATTGTAAACAAGTCACGGGCCAGTCTCTTTTAGACTTCTTGTAAGTAGTGAATAAACCAACAAAATTCCTCATCCACCACTACAGAAAATGACTGATGATGATGATAATAATGATAATGATGATAATAATAATAAAAAGAAAGAGAAAGATATTGTTGAAGAATTGTGAGAGTAAGTCTCAATCTGGATTTTGAATGGAAAAAATATCGTCATTCAGGTTTTACCCAGAATTGTGTAATATGACGCTCAGGTGTAGGGGTGTCACAATGCACTCAGGTCACGATTCAATACACTTCACAACATTTCTAACAAAATGTTATAAAACGAATTTCAATCAGATGTCTTGGGCCCGCCTGCTCTACAGTCTGATTGGTTCAGAGAGTGAGAACCAATCATTTTTGTTCTGCCCTCAGAATATTTTTATGTAAGTAAAACTCCCATGAGCGATTTGCTCGGCAGTACAAAATAGACTGACAGTGGAGCTGTCCTGCCAAATCTCTTCCCCCGTCTGAATTTCTTCCTCCTTTGGCTGTCATGCCATATCTCTGTAAATTTTCCAGTTCACCCTTAGCGCTGCAGCAGGAGTTCACAGCAATGAAATACGATGACAAATGTTTTTTTGAAATGTGTGTTTTTATTAATTATTATTAAGAGATCGCTTACATTTAACTTAAAGGCACGACCGACATGTTTTATTAGATTATTTGATCGTTATTTGACTCAGAAAGGTAGTGAAGTGAACGTTTAAGTTGCAGCAAATTAAAATACTCAGGGGAAAAACAGTGCTACTTTATATCTGTCAAAAGACGTATTCATTCGTTTCTTTGTGCAAACAAAACTGAAAGTGATGTACTTGAATACATGTACTGTTACAGCTATA
The DNA here is from genome assembly GCA_026781065.1 of Mormyrops boulengeri. NCBI lineage: Eukaryota > Metazoa > Chordata > Actinopteri > Osteoglossiformes > Mormyridae > Mormyrops > Mormyrops boulengeri. The sequence goes on along the minus strand of JAODLD010000070.1, from coordinate 892,213 downwards.
CTCAGCGGTAGTGAAGAGATACTACTGGTGACATGTGTTGGTCCTTAATATCTGCTAAACGTACATATTTTGTGTCAACACTGTTGGTGTGTTCAGGAGTCATACATCCAGAACCGAGCAGACACCATGCAGAACATTGAGTCCACCATTGTGGAGCTGGGCTCGATCTTCCAGCAGCTTGCACACATGGTGAAGGAGCAAGAGGAGACGGTGCACAGGTAATAGGCAGTTTAGGCACAACAGCATAGCTATGGACCTTCTGAAGGTCGGAGCTGTTCATGCATTTGTCTCAACCTACCCTCCAGAATTGACACGAACGTGGAGGATACCCAGCTGAATGTGGACGCCGCCCACGGCGAGATCCTCAAGTACTTCCAGTCGGTCTCCTCCAACCGCTGGCTGATGATAAAAATCTTCTTCATCCTCATCATCTTCTTCATCGTCTTTGTTGTCTTCCTCGCCTGAGTGGAAGACATGGAAGACTGAGAGAAATTGGTACCAAGAGATGGACTCAGTTCTTCATGCAGAACCTGGTGGTGAGGTGCGTTGGGGGAGGAGGTGGGTCTGTCAGCCAGGGCTGCCTTGGCATCATCTTCATTCACACTGGCCCTTATCACAGCCAACATTGAGATCCTCCATTCCAGCCCAAAACCTTCATACTTCACACCTTGATGCTAATAGTCAATCTGCCCAACGGTGAACCAAGACTTGTAGGTTCTTACTGTTTATTACATTGTAATGAATTATTAATTATGATCACAGAAAGTACATCCACCATTTTTTTTTTATTATTATTATTTTGTAATTTGTTCCCTAAGAGTAAGACCTTTCTCAGATTTCTTAAAGAGAACAATGAGTGAAGGTATCTAAGACGGAGTGAGTGCCTTTATGGGTTCAGTTTTAAAGGTTCTCCTGTTCCTGTTTCCTCTCCTTTGGTCCTGGGCAGGTGTGAAGGTGTTGCCCCATCTCTGCCTTATTCTTTCAGCGTTCTGCTGTGGTTCATCAAACCAGAAACAATCAATTGTGGGTTGTTTCATGAAATTCTAGATCAGACCCATTGTTTCTGGCCAAAGATGGCGCTGAGATTCCTTCATGTATGATTCATGCCTGTTTTTGCCAGATAATTCATGTTATGTTAGTGTGAATATGTAAATGGTAATGCTTTTTGTCGGGACCATTGCACAGAATGGCTTAACGCCGTTCATATTCTGATGGTCCTCTAAACATATTGATGGAAAGTTTCCTCTAAATTTAATATCTGCTCTTCTTAGCTACTGCCTGTCTGTAGATCCCTTGGGGTTTTATTAGTATTCGAAGTACCCAAAAATGACTGGTTTATTACAGTTCCATCATTTAATACCATCACTGAACAGCGTAATATTCAGTATCTATTAAAAGTGCTAAAACTGAACCTCTCAGGGCACATTTGCACAACCAGCCATGAATCGGTCAGCTTGTTCCTGAGAAGTCGTGGTTCACGGTGTTTTTAATGCACCCAGACCTCTTCAACTGGTACCAACCTACTGATGGACATTAAAAAGTTAGTCAGGTATTGCGACCAAAACATTTTTATGACACAACCCAAGCATTTGTATTCAGGTGCTGGTCACCTTGGTTCTCTGAACCAATGGTCTGGGTTTTGCTCACAGTGTCTCCTTCCAGAAACCATGAAATCAGGAGCACATAAAATGGACGGGACCGAAGCTTTTCAGGAACAGGGCTAGTGACATCTAGTCCCATGACACACAGAGCAATCTCTGAAATTAAGCCACCCATTTCACCAGGAGTCTTATACAGATCTATACTTTGCCTGGAATTGGCACTGGATACCACCAAAACAGAGCTTTCTGATGATGTTCTGTGTACTCCTGGACGGCCAAGCCTGGTTCTTGAGGTCTAGAGGACTGAATCTTTCAGGAAACTTTTCAGTTGGCATCTATATGATACTCAGCAAGGCATATTACCAGTATGGTTAATAGCTAGCTAAAACTGAGCGAAATACTACCAAGGACCAGAGCTGGGCACTGTTGGTAGCCATATAAAGAGTGTGATTGTCTTGGAATTTGTCATGTTGCATCCCATTGTACACATCGATAGTTACAGACGCTAGTCTGTGACCAGCAGGACCTCTTGACCACTCCCAATCTCTGTGCTGCCAGGGAACACATTCTGTAATGCTTTCGGTCGGAATTCTGTCTTCGGGATGAAGACATTCTCTAGGGTTTAATGCATTTTGTAATTCTAGTAATTACTGCTGATACTCATGACTGCTTGTCACACTATGTGTTCTGGAATTATTTTATTTAAAAAAAAAAATCCTTTTGTTCAAGGACCCAAAAAGTAATTAAAGCCTTGACACTTGAATCTTTCTACGCAGTTGATGTTGTGTGTCATGTGATTTTGACTTGCCGCAATTTCAGCACTTCCAAGATACTGTGACACTGGGAACATCAACACAGTGCCAGCATAAGTCTAGTGGCTTGTTTCATATTGAGACTACCCAGAATCCTGTGGAGCAAGATACAAATGCCAAGTCGTTGTCTCGCTGGTGTCTCAAAGCCTATTACAACCCAGCTATCTTTGGTTCTTGGGCCAAGACAAAAGCACAGGTTATGCAGCGTGATCAGATGATCTCCACTTAGCATACAATGAGTAGCACCACCTGAACGCCCTGCAAGTAAATGGATCCTACTTCCATGAGTCATGGTTTTGTGGTACGGTATGTTTATTTCGATTTCACAGTGTCAGCATAACTGCATCAGCCTAAACCTCAATGACTCCCGGAGTCGCTGTTGAGCCCAGACCAGCCGTACTCGGCGTAACATGTCGATGTACTAGATAATCAGTTATGGAGTAACTAGATTGGAAGATCATGTTTTGGTAACCCCATGGAAGATCTGCTTGGAATATACTTCTATCTGTACACGATCGTACCTTTTCTGTGGTGTCAGTGTGCATTCTTGAGAAGGTTGGGCTAGTCTGGATGTTTCGTAGTGCTATAACTCAGTTCAGAGTGTGTGTTTCCTGGGCTCCCCATCCTACTTTGCCTTAATTGGTCTCAAGGGTACCAACTTCCTGCTCCCATTTCTACTCTTCCTCCTCCTGCATCTCTTGTTCAGCTCTGTGTCATCTGCTCCACGGGGCTCATCTCAGACATGCTCCTCACACGCTGGGTCTTCCCCCCCACACTAAAATGTGGCCCACCCCCATCGTCATCTTCGCCGTGCCACAGCCTTGCCTCTCGCGGCTGGCACGAGCATGACCCCCCCAAGGCTCCTCCCAGGAAGCGGGAGCGGAGGGTGACGAAGGACAGGCTCTTGCTGCGCCGCTTCTCCAAGCTGCCCGCCGCCTGCTCCTCTTCGCCCTTGCTCTGCTCCTCCTCTTCCACACAGTCCAACAGAATCATGCGCCGGATGCGTGGCACCTCGTGGGCGTCTGGCTCGAACTCCGCCACCAGCTTCCTGAGCCTGGAGGGATGGGGGACAAGGATGGACGATGTCAGCCCACAGGTAGTCTGAACCCCTCAACCACATCATCAATTGGTCAGTCAACAGAAGGAAATAATAGCAACCCTACCCATAGTCACTGGGGTCATACTGTACCATTAGCTATACTTGAATCAGTTCAGCAATACCTGATATATAAATCTAAAGTGTGGTGGCCTCAGAACCTCCAGAGCTGAGGGTTCAAATCCTACGTTTTCTCTATGTATGTGGAGTTTGCATGTTTTGTTCACATCACACTGGTTTCATACCATAGTCCGAAGACGTGCAGTTTTGTTAGCTAGCATCCCCAAATGGCCATTGCAATATGTGATTTTGTGTACTTGTGTATGTATCTTGTGATGGACTGGCATCCCGTCCAGGATGTACCCCAGCTTTCTGTCCTGTCTTGCCCATGATCAGTACCAGACACCCACAATGCCGACCAGCATAAGTGGCTAGCTGATCAACGGACCCATCGAGACTTAACTGGCTCTGTGCTGGTAGATGAATCGTGCCTGATCTCCCACGGATCCCCACCTGAGAATGACAGGGCCACATTGTGAGGGGCGGATCTTGGTGCACAGGCCATGCAACTCCAGCAGTTCCCCGGGGCTGGGCTCGTAAAGCGGCTTCTGGTGTGGCGTGGCCAGCCAACTGTAGTCGACGCTTGAGCGATGCCGCCGGGCATCAGTGCCACGCTCCTGGTGGAGGTGGTCCGCCCGTTTCAGCAGCGTGCCCAGCTCCAGCATCAGAGTGTTAGTCACCAGCTCCTCAGGCGAGCGCTGACCAGGCACCTCAGCCTCCATGCAAAACCCCGCCGACCTGGAAAACATCTGGAGAGATGCAGAGGGGTGCCTGGAAGCACGGGGAAGCAGAACCAGAAGTGCGCACGGGGTAAGTATGCGTGCCTACGTGCCTGTGCACGCGCAGATGTGTCACGGATTTTAAGCAGTACGGATTAATAGATATAAACTAATGCGATCCTGGAATAAGCAGCCGTGAAAAGACTCCAGAAAACGCTGCAAACACGGTGACAAGTTTACGAATGGACAATCGGTGAAAAGTCTGATGTGTACAAAATGATGAACCAGTGTAGTGAGAGACACGAAAAGACGGCATCAAAACAACAAAAATCTATGAATAATAAAGCCCATTTCTCAACAGTGCCCTATAAATAATTAAGATTCAACAACCACAAACCAAACCAAAAACGGAAGCTTCTTGCCTTGACGACGTTATGAAATTATGAGCGGAACAGGATAAAATGCAGTTTACTATAAGATATGGTTATGGAATAATGTTCTCAGTAGAAGACTATGTTCTGATCCACTATAAATGCATTCTCACTACCTATAACTACAGCTTTCTGTATAATATGAATCAATGCAGGTAATCAATGTGTCGTATACACCGCACGACCGAGCAGCGGGACTGAGAAATTTAATCCGTTTTTAATACTGTCTTGCCAGCCGTTATGCACCTCATCAGCAATTTCCTGCACCACACGCTCTGCAACGTCTGTTTTGTCTTTTTCGGGGTTTTTTTTTCTAATGCACTAGATAGTCAATGTCGTTTTAACGTTTGGACAATTACAAATTATTTAGGTTAAGACTACTAGTTTCGTTAGACGTGGGTTCGTCGACTGCTGCTAATTGTAGTTTGATATTAGGACTTTGCTTTTGTTTTTCATCTCAAGTATACATTCGATAATATATTCTACTTTTCGATAAAAGCTCCTTCGAAGGAGGCCTACCAAGAAAATGATGTGATGTAATTATTCAGATTGTCTCCGACAGGTCTTTCGCATATGAAATGAAGATTTTGGAACATATTTCGCAGACTTGGTCACATCTGTTACGTGTTTTAATTATATAACTCTCAGATGTCACATTTAAAGAGACCCCAACTGCATATAAAAATTGTTTACTCATATACTATTGTATGCGTATATACGCGATGTATTGTTATTCTTAGAAAGTACCAGGATGAGTTCTGGTTTACTTGGCTGGATTACAGCTGTCAACCGCGCTAAAGATAGATTCCATAATCCGGGATTATATGAACACTCATTTAGACATACTTATATAAAATGATAAATACCGCACCCCGCGAACGGACTAGATTACAAAGCATTTGACATATACTATATAAATGTGCCTTGCAAAGCTATAATGAGAAGGTTTTCCGTGATATATTGATTTCTTCATTTTCTGACTACAAAGTGTTCATTTTTCTGTGATCATTTAAATACATTGTATTATTCTTGTTCTTTTGTTGCTGTTATCTGAAATTAAATATGTCCTCAGTAGTTCCTGTCCAAAGTCTTTATTATTGTACAATGACAATTTCAGTCTTTGCATATCCCATCTTGTTGTCTTAAGAGACACACAGATATATAGGTTATAGGTTTTTATAGGAGTTTTAACCCGCTGTTCCACACACAAATTTGTATTCACATCTTTATGGGGACGGTCCATTCACAGGGTTGCCGACTCTCACGCATCTGGAAAGACACTCACGTTTCCTGATTCTCACGCTCAAGCAAGAAATCTATATAATTCCATTGTAAACCTAAAATTAGCTATATCAAAAGACTATTTACAAAGTAATAAAACTCTTACATACATGTAAATGCAATGCATGTGCGGACTTGTCTCGAATTGAAAGTCTCACGCCAGCCGGCTGACGAAACTTGGCAACTTTTTATTCATTTCTATAAGCAAAACCCTAATTCCAGCTACGACAACCTTAACCCCTACCCAGCCTTAACCTTAATGATATAAGTATATAAACATCATACATTTGACCATTTTAGTTTTTAGATTGCAGTCACGGATTTTATTACGATGGAGTTTTCCCTTGTGAGGGCCGGTGTTCTGGCGAGTTAAGCCACATATCGAAACGTGCTACCGAGCCTTTCTGCGCTTGTGCAGTTCCACCGTTTTGGGATTAGGGTTAGGTTTTAGGGGTTAGGGTTAGGGTTTTAGAGGGGTTTGGGCGGTTAGGGTTAGGGTTTGGGGGGGGGGGGGGTTCGGCCTATCGATTAGCACTACGGTAGCCTTACACGACAGAACACCGGCAAAATGCTCCCCCGACACACACAAAACAAAATGATCAGCCTCCCCGTCGGGGAATCGAACCCCGGTCTCCCGCGTGACAGGCGGGGATACTCACCACTATACTAACGAGGAGATGCGTTACAAAGTTTTCGCGCAAAATGATGTCATCCATCTATTTATCTATGGCACAGAATCTTACCCTAAACCAGTCGCGATTGACTTACGCCGGGTAAAATAAACCGTGGCGTCTAACAAAATTGTAATGCCGATCTAAAGCCTCACCATCAGATGTCGACATTACATGATGACTATCAGGCAGCTTCATATTATTTCTGCCACATTTAAGAATATTGTATTATATCCTATGTTTTACTTTTTTAATTACTCCAGCTTTACTTTCAAAATGCGTAACTGCAATCATATAAAGTATACTTATAAGCTTTTTTTCACGAGCTGTCGTAGTATTAACCTCAATATTTTTACGAATGTAAAATTTTATGAAACTTGGGGGGTTCTAATGAAAGACATTACAATGAAAAAGATGAGTATGGTTAGCTGGGTGGAAGCATTTTTGCCGTTGTTACTGTTTGTATCTGTACGCTTTGGTAGTCTGCGTTGTCTGCATCTTAAATAAGGGCTTTTCAACCTCCCTTACACCAGAGGAAAGAGTTATGGATCACATACCACTAACGCATGATTACACAAGTAACTAATAACTAAGGACTGAGGGACGGTTACTATACCTGTTCCGGTGTTCTGTCGAGTTGAGCTACTTTGTCGAGTTAGGCTACCGTAGTGCTAATCGATAGCCCTAGCCCTAACTCTTACCCTAACCCTAATCCGAAGACGGTGGAACTGCACATGCGCAGAAAGGCTCGATAGCACGTCTCGATAGGTAGCTCAACTCGTCAGAACACCGGCTTGAATATTTTTGGCTCCGATCAGGGCAGCGAGGGCAATATTTTGCAAGTCGCGTAAACCGGATGACCAGACCCTTGCAACAGCTTTACAGACCACCAGATGGCGTCTGATGCCACGGCCAAAACCACTAAACTAAAATAAATGCACATAACTAATATCACAAACTATCCGTCTAACGATTAAGTTAAATCAGAGGTGTAGAGTGGATTCTCACAGATCATCCGACTGGCGGGTATAGGAGATGGATGGATGGATGGATGGATGGATGGATAATAATTTAATAATAGGCAGGACCCTTCCATTCACACTTGGCTATTGGGGAGGGGGGGCAGGGGGAAACACAGGGCTGGATATGAAGGTGCTTTTTCAGCATCCTCAGCTGTGTTGAAATGTTTTTGCCATTCTTACTACTTGTATCTGTGCTTTTTTATATGGGTCTTCATGTATTTTTTTGGTCTTGGTAACCTTACAATAGTCAATTGACTTACCCAAGATGCTGTGTTGCTCATGTAACCCAAGCACACCCTTGTCATGCTTTCTACCATGCTGTTGCTACCATGAGCTAGAGGGATGTGCTGCCTTTAGCAGAAGCGTTTCTTCATCTTCCTGCCACTTCAGCCCCCTGGCATTTTGAGGTCAATATGTCAACAAGCAGACGCCAAAAAATCTGCAATCCAAATGAAATGGCAGTAAAGTTAGTCACTGTAGCCAGTTCGCTAATCAGTACATTGTTAAGCTAATGGTAGCTTTGCTAAGGTAAACGCAGACCACTTATCTCACCAGCCCTCCCTCAGAATTGTTTCCAATATCAAAAACAGAATTCCACCAATTAAAGGAACTTTTATATCTGTCAATCATAACACAAGTGGCGAAACTAATTTATCAAAGCAATTTCTCTCTGAACAGTGACGCTAAATAGCCACTAGACGGTGTTTAAGGTGCTTATTTCACAGCGGTAAGTGGCTCAGCAGTCTACGTCCCTGTGCCTGTGATTGAAAAGTCGCTGTTTTGAGCCCTGGCCTCGACCAACAGTCACATGTCTGTGGGTCCATGAGCAAGGCCTTCAATTCCAGCCCCAGGGGCACCACATAATGCTTAACCCTGCAATGTCACCCCCACCGCTATGAAGACCAAGATGGGGTAGGCGAAGAGACAAATTCCTATGTACCTGTACTAGTGCAATGGCCAATAAAGCATTTTATAGATATACATATAGTTGGATATTGGCTAGAACAGTTTACGCTAGTTTTAACACTCTTCTCAAGTGGGTAACAGCTGCTTCTTGACAACAGCAACATTTTTTGCCCAAGGGCATTAATGGCGGTATGATAAGGCACCAAAGAGAACAGGTGCCATGCTTGGTAGGAGCCAGTGGTGCAGGGAAGCTGGAATGTGTCATTATGCGTTTTTTTTTCCACTAGGCAGTAGGGAGAATGACTAAATAACATGAATAAGAAAACTGGATGAGCAGAAGATTCTTTGAAATCTTAGAGACTGTGGACTTAGGTTAACAGGAAAGGGACTTATTAATGAGGTCGCGCTTACAATCTATTATTGTATTATGTTTCTATAGGATTTGTTCGTCATGGCAACAATCATTAGCACCAGCTAAGTGTTGTTCTAAACAGCTTAGTTGCTGAGCAATATGGCCAAAGGTTGGGGTAACGTTGGGGACCTCATGGTCCTGAAATCCAATGGTAGAGCGCTCCCCGAACTATCAACCCCCAAGCATCTTTGTTCTCAGTGGCCTGTAACTGACTGACCTCTGGCAGACCAGCCACCTTCTGGTCTGAAAGTGGTTGGCACCGTTCCATTGTTTGCTATTTAGGGTCAACCACAAGTCACGGGGATTAACTTTTGGTAGACCACAAAACCCACGGTACAGTAACAAACAGTCCGCAATGCTTTCAGCAGATCTTGCCTGTAACTGCTTGTCACAGCCAGTGCCAGTCCTGGAAGGTTCTTGGGAGGTTTTTGCCTGGATGAAACACCATTCATACACATGGCGAATGTGTGCACTTTGTCACACACGCGAACGCACGCGCTATATGTCTGGAGTCACCTGAACATTTTTGAAACCAGAGAGGAAACTGGAGCACCCAGACAAATTTGACAGGAACAGATGGAATATGTGTACATACCTCCAGAGCTCGGACCGGATGTGAAGCTGAAACCATAGAACCACGGAGCAACTGATACACCACATTGCCCAATACTGTCCTGTAGTTAGTTGATCTACTGTACATCCTTTCACAAACAAATAACACATTTTTGCCTTTTTCTAAATTCTGTTTTTCATATTACATTGGTTCATCTTCTTCCCCTCCTCCTTCGAAATCTGCCCCACCCTGTCCTGAAAAGTCTCTAATTCAGCCAGTCTCCTGCACCATTATGTGCACAATGCAATTTTCAGTGTCTCAAAGTAAACACTTTTGAGTACAAAGGAAGTGCTGTCTTGAGCCTCAATTCCGTGCAGTATCACTCTGGAGATGATCGTAATGCAGCATATCATATTATATACAGGTGATATAATATTGGTCCATATCTATATCCATTCTGACAGACGCTTATGAGGAGTATTGAGAGTAGTGGGTAAGAGAAGTTTCTAGTCTCTCCTCGGCAATAATTAATACCCCTAATGGACTTCAGTCTGACGCATGCCTAATTTAATTCCAACCTCGGTGCAGACACCCTACGTAAAAACTAAAAAGGAAATGTAAGTTTGAGAAGATATGGCCTCACTACAGGCCAATGGCTTCCAGACTTCACCGCTTTAAACATCGTCCTAAGATGCACTACGCCCTCAGTTCTCTCCAGTTTGATGAGGTACTAGAAGATTCAAAGAGAAGGGCTGCATGCCCAGGCGATTAAAGCGAGGGTTGAGCGGGGAAGAGAAGGCCCGCTCCTAACTTGTTGCCTGTCCTCCATTAAGCTCCTCCCTCTGCGCCTGTAGAAATCTGCTGCTGGATAATTGCAGGGATTTGCAATTATCTGTAATAATTTGCAGGCCAGCGCCACTCTCGCTACTTCTTCAGGTATTCTGGGGCTCTGTCTGTCTTCCTCTTTTGCACCCATACACCTTGCATTTCGCTGCACACTCACCCCACCTCACCCATTTTAAAAGCTTCCTGGAGCAGGGTGGGATTAGATTATCATGTAATGTAAAAGTTTTGTGTGTATTGATCAGCTAGGGAGCCCATTCTGCTTACAGGTGTTTGTGTTTCCTTAGGTTTTTGCACGCCCCCCCCCACACACACACACACACACTCCTCCTTAAGGAGAGTTATCCTCATTGTGGAGCATCAGGACTTAACAACTGTATTGTAGGTAAAAGATGCAGGATTGCCAGTTGCTTAAACTGTAGAAATTATCAGAAAGCTAGTTTCCACAGCTTTTTAGACTGATCTCTCAACTATGTGTTAAAAGTCTGCCATTCTGTTATTTTAGGATCTATGCCGATCTTCTTGACTATCATGCAGTTTGCACTGAGAGACTTTGGTAACTTTACCAAAGCACCCATGTATGATGCATTAATTCATTCATTAATTCTGAATAATGCATTCATATTATACACATGACTTTATTTATAAAAAAGCATAACACATTACAGCCATGTGTCTTATGCATTATGAATGCTCTATGAAGCTATTATCTATAATGCACTATAAATACCTTCATAATGCATTATAATGGCGTATATTGACCATAATAATGCATTATGAACGTAACTACAATGCCTCAAGAGAAAAGGTCCTATCAATCCCCTACATGCTGCCCCTCTCCAGCTGTTTCCTGTTGTACAGGTTAGTGAGTAACTTGGACATCTGGGGTGACAAATAGAAGAAAATGATGTTGACGTGCACGCCCCCATGCACACTCCTATACACACCCCCATGCACACTCCTATACACACTCCTATACACACCCCCATGCACACTCCTATACACACCCCCATGCACACTTCTGTCTCCCATTCTCTTCATCTTAATCATTACTGGCCATGTGCCACTGGTATATTGGAGAGTAATAAAACATTAATTCAGGATATCTCCTGTGTTTGTGTGTTATTCTCCTGCAATAAGAAATAATCATTTTAATTAGGCTTTCCAAATGAGAGTGGATCCAAACATTTTTCTTGACCACAGAGGAAATATGAATACCAAACACCAAAGCAGTTGTTTGGCCCACTGTGTCTTTCTGTTTAATTTGGTGATAATTATACATACCAGCTGAACTGTGATTGGGTGTTGGGGGGTGCTGGGCGGCTGCTGAGCCAATGGCATGACAGCTGCTCCAAATATTCATCTCTGACCGTGGAAGCGTGGCGGCGATGAGCCTGGCCTTGCTGGAGCCTCCATTTAGTGCACAGGTGCATGCGCAGTGTGACTGCCACGTGCTGGAACAATCTGGAATACAGGATAAGAGTTTCTTCAAGTAGCTTGAAAACAGACCTGCACAAAGAAAGCAGGTGTACATACTTTGTTTTGATTCTATATAAATGAGTAATAAATTTGGTGACCCACGTTAATTGCCTATCTCTCTTTTACGTATTCCCTGCCCCGAAATCCTCACGGTGTATTTATAGCCATCAAAGACACCTGTCAGTAAGTTTGCTCAGGGATGGTATTTAATTTACTGCTCTGGGGTCCCAGGCTCCCATTTCAAGCCGCTTGGATGCCATTCAAATCTTGCTTCAGTCTCGGGCTCTCATACAAATTATGTTGGCGGGGATAGAGATTAAAGTTTGTTCATGGGGGTCGATGGAAAACGAGACTTTCCCATGTATAAATGCTTTGGATGACACTTGGGGGGGGTATGTGGGTGGCCAGCAGCTTGTAATAATTCCCCCCCCCCCAGCAGAACCCTGGGGGTCACAGAAAGGGAAATTTTGGAAAGTGAGGTCAGGTGTGGCGCGTGCAGCTGGGGCGGCCGTGTGTTTGGACACGGAGGGTATCTGGATAGCCTTTCAGCTAGGAATTTGCGGGTCACGCATGTCTTCCGTGTGTCATGTAGGGAAGCATTAAACAGGAATGTGTCGGCGTGTCACATCCATCTCGTGTACATCGCAGCCCTGACTTTTTCTACCGGAATGAACGAGACGGGAGTCAGCGAGACTTGGGCCACTTCATGGGTGACCGCGTCACATCTCTGATCCCAAAGCATCCATTATTACAGGAAGAAAGAAGGCGACTGCAAGCCACAACATAACATTAGAAAGATCAGCTGACTTCAGGGAGCCAGGGGCACCTTCGTATCACAGTCTGCCAACTTTCTGCCATATTCACCTAAGCAAAAAATAAACCTGTCAGCGAAGTGTTTTCGTCAGACTCAGGGCCACCATCTTCTGCTCCAGTTAAACGAATCCCCAGTGAAACGCCAAAGTTTTCCAGTGAGCTGTCATAGCTGCTGCTATCGCCATGACAAAGGAACGATAAGAGACGGGAAGGTATGTAAAGGCGCCGAACGACTTTAGGATCCGTCTGTGGAGCTGCGTCTTGGGCTTGTTATATGAGTAAAGCCTTGGTGTATTTTACTCTTGACATTGGTGGCTGGCTGCCAAGCGTAAACACAACCCAAGTACTATCAGCTAATTACAAACTTGGCATTTTAAACCTCGAGTCCCACAGAAACAGGCAACCTTTTCTGTTTAACACAATGTGTGTGTGTACCTGGACTGAAATGCACTCCTGCTAATACGTCATTTCCATTGGAGTCTCTTCCTTACTTTGTGTCACATTTTGTAAGCTGTGGGACTTTTCATTGTGGGAATTTTCTGGAGAAATAAACCAACTCAAGCAGTATCGATCTGAGTTAGAAGTGGCTGCAGATTCAATTTTTTTGTTATGAACAGAAAAATACCTTTCATAACAGCAACTCCAAATTAATCAGGTTGAAAGCTGAAAAATTAGTCTTGGTGAAGAAGGTGAAAAAATTATTAAAGAACTACTAGAAACCAAGATGCGTTGTAAAAGCTAACACCGTTGCCTCACAATTCCAGGGTTAGGGGTCCAAATCTTGTCTCTGTCCTCACTGTAAGTGTGGAAGTTGGATCTTCTTCCTCTGTGCAAATTTTCTACTGTAGTCCTAAGACAGGCAGACAGGTTAATTGGCTTCTCATTAATAGGTGTCCTGTGACGGATTGGCAGCCTGGAATAGGGTCCCCCAAGACCCTAACTAAGATAAGTGGTTGGAAGATGAATGGATATACAACAGAGACTGATTACCAGGAACAACCTTAGCTAATGAAGCCCAGCTGGCCTTGATTGGGCTGGTTACTCCATTTAAAACCAGTTCGGTAGATTCAGGTGGACAAAGAATGTAAGGTATCAGCTTTGCATTATTCTACTTGTTTTAAAGTTCATAAAATTCACTTTTTTGTGTCCCTGTTGTCTTGCACTTCTCCTGAACAGCAAGAAGGAATCCAGGATTGAAATGGGGAGACATTAGGTTTAGGCAGACAGAGTGGAATCAATTGACTTTGATAATAAACTTGGATTTACACGCCACAAAACAATCTGTGTTTTGCAGGGGCATGAAGAAAGGGGAGGGGTGAAGTGATTCGTAAAATTAATCAGATTTTTATGTAGCTGCAGGTAGAAGGAATAAGCCTTATTCTTTGTCCTGATCGGAGGACTTAAACGTGTGCTTTTGATTGGCTGTGCAGTTTTAGTGGAGGAGCAAAAAGGTTAATAATTTTAATCTAGAGTTTTAGTATTCTGGGGTGTGTTTCCGAAGCCTTTTTGATACTACGTCATTCGTAAGTTAATGGGTAAAACTTACGAATGAAGTAGCATTAAGAAGGCTTCAGGAAACTCACCCCGATCTGTGAACATTAATGGTCTATACACTTTGCTCTCTCCATCCAAAAGCAAGTTTTCTGCCAAGAGCTTAGACAGATATTTCCTAGCAGTAATAGTTTTTCTTCAGATGGTACAATGGGAATATGTTAACTCATATTGGTGGGACCACAGCCAAAATTATAGCTTATTAATGTCAAAGTATGATATATGCTGCGTGGTGGCAATTTGAGAATCTTTTCATCTCTGACCACTAAAAGCTATAAAAATTGTGCTTCCTGTTATGAGCTCCCGGCTCATAACAGTGGTCTGGTTATTTCATGTTTTTCATACTATATCAAATGGGAAACAGTATTAAAGAAGTTTAAGGAAATCAAAATAGCATACATCAGACAAACAGCAGCAGTCAAAACCCACGTGTCACACCCTAGGAAAGTTTCACCACCATCCCCATCAGAGTGAAATTGGCTTGCTATGTCGCACCCCCTCACAAGATGGCGCCCTAGGCAGTAGAGTATGTTGTCTAATGGGTTGACTGGCACTGCACACAATCTACATGCAATTTTATGTGTGATTGGGTAGGTTTCCTCCCACAGTCCAAACTTGTGATCTACATGACTTTATGCCCCCTGCCTCATCCTCTTTCTTTCCTGGTATCAGCTGCGCTCTCAGCCGAATAAGCAACTGTGGAAGGTAGACATCAATATCAATATTGTTACTTTAATCTAAATCCATGTCTGGCCGCTCCCAATCGAGGTACACCCTGAAGTCATCCTGCTGTGCATATTTACTGGATCAAACTTCCATCCTTCCATTTTCCATAGCCAGTTACTCAATAATGGGTCAAGGCGGAACCCAACTTCCTTCTGTCATATTAATGCCAGTGTAACTGCCATTGTAAGTAAGACTGTATAAATCCTCCTGCTCTACCTGAGGCAACCGATGCCCCTTCCCATAATGCCCCTTCCCTAAAGGCCAAGTTTAAAAAAAGGAATTTACTGGCATAACCCTGCTCTGAAGTGGGGGGGGGTCCTGCAAGCCCAACGCGAGTCCACAGATCACAAGAGCCGGTGGGAATGTAGCAGCCAGAACACGGTTTGTCTGTTAGGGTACGAGGATTTAATGTCCTGTCCCTGTAATAGTGTCCGGCTGGAATGCGGAATTACGATTGGCTCACGCCAGCCTGGGTCACATTTCTCCCTATCAGTGTTTCATGCGGTTACCAAAGTGACGCACCCAATACCATTAGCTGGCAGCCCACTGCTTCCCGTTATGTCTTTTTCTGTGTTTTAATTGGTGGTGCCACCTACTGCTGCCAAGCTCCCTGGTGGGGTCATGTGATCCAAGTGTATTCCCGCTGACCCACTCATTAGGAAACTCTCAACAGCTATACCCACGCCCTTCAAGCTAGATGCCTGTCTCCACTGTGTGGTTTGCCATTTACAAGTAAAGCTGGTGATGTCATGAATCATTTGAACATGAATGAAATGCTCTGAAATGTCAGTATAATCGTTCGAACGTTCACGAATCCAATGCACGGACGTTGTGGACAATGAAGCTAACTCGTCTTTGACTCCTGTGATGACAGTAGCTCCTCAGACTGTTTGCCAAAGTTGAGGGTCAAATAGCCATAAACTGAACTTCGGCAACAGGTGATTTATGAAATCGATGCTTGAGTGAAAAGTGGGGGAACTTTGCACACCACTGTGACTGTCTCTTTGGCAGCCATTTACATGTAGGCACAGTGGGGGCGCTATGTGCCCACAGACACATCAACACGTTAGAAAGCCCAGCGTCAACATGTGTCAGCCTGACTTTGTGTGTCATATTTGACATGGTGAAAGTGTGTTTTTAATCCAAGGTACCCAATACAGACTGGGAAAACACGGGATTCAGAGACAGGAAAAAGGGGCGTCGAGAGGGAGAAGGAGACATGGGACAGGGAGATGGCGAAAAAGGAAATGAGGGGCAGGATGATGAAAGAAACAGACATCAGGATGGAATCCGTATGATTATGCTTGAAAGTTTAATCAGATACTGCTGGAACATGTAATCACATCTACATGAGAACATGCATGGGCGTGCAGAGCACACACAGACACACACATACTGTACATATGTTGTCAGCATGTTGTCATCTGGGAGCTCCACCTGACAGTTATCTGATAAGACCCCCCATGCCCATGGTTGAAGAGTACTGAGTGCACTGCCAAAAAATGGACCTTCACCGTGCTGTGTTTTTTGGCGTTGCCTATGCTAATAGGCTGGTTTTCTATACAGTCTGAGTAGATATGCAGCATCTCTTCTTGATCTCCTCTGGTCAAAGCTGGAACAGCCCCCCTCACCTACCTTCCTACTGTACCGGATATAAGTAATGGTATCCCCATGTAGAATCTTAATCCTCAACCCATGTGCGGCCAGAACCTACTGCCACCAAATTGCCGTTGCTTCTTTTTAGCATTTTATTGGCGCCGACAAAAGATCTTGCACGTTGTTACTGAGACCTGCAGCGTCAGCTCCTTCTCTCCCTTACTGTCTCTGTTCACTGGACTGTTTAGTTTTACACTCTGTTAGCTTGATATGCGCAATATGGGGGTGGGGTGTACACTAGCATGGAATTTAAGCTGGCCACCTGCACATTATTGACAGTCTAACCCCAGCTATCCAAACCCACTCATACCATATTACACTGGAGTAGTTTCACAGGTGGTGATGTCATTGATTACATCACAGTTCACTTTCATTAAGCCATATCACAGTCTATATGCTGACTTAGGGGAGCGCTCTATAAAGGCGTTTTATAAGGCATTAGTATATGAGCGTTTGCTTGTAACCACAAACTATAAAGGGGGCATGCTGGGTCCTCCATATCCATTAGGTGTCCATAACTCCTGCCCCTAACCAGTACAGCAGTGTCACCTCTATACATAGTAACTGGTACACAAACAGTGAGGCTTTTAACTGAGCTGTTGACCTGACGATTATTTATGCCGGTGGCAGCTGCTGTTGCAGGTTAGCAAGAGGGCGGAGGTGGGGTTGTTTGGGGGGGGGGTGCCGTGAAGAGCCATTCAGCTAGCAAGCCCTGCTGTTTAGCTTTCATCCTAACGTCTGCGAGGAGATGCAGCTGTAGGGTGAATGGGTACATGGTCTGGGGGTGGGAAGACAGTCTGGCATAAATCCTCAGTATGCAGACACTCAAATGTGGTAGCTCTCCTGGTGTCTCCCACTACACAGACTTCTGAAATTCCCCCCACCCCACAAATAGGGAGGAGCAAAGACGGGTGAAGATGCAGGCAGACGAGAAGCCCTGAGTCCAGAGTATCTGCACTGACCCCTCCCTCCCTCACTCACTCTCTCTCTTCCTCTATCTGAGAGAGTCAGTTTGATTGAGTATCTTTTCATTTCTTGGACACTCAGCAACAACCTCGTGCTCAGCGACACACTTGCCGGCAGGCTGCTGCCGTTCGTCTGGAACCCCCCTGCCCCAGACCCCCGTCCCCGTATGCCACACCCCTGGGCATTCAGAATCGCTAACACTGAGGTAGGAAACGGGGGCAACGGGAAGGGAGTTTCACTAGCCTGCGGGCATTAAATCTCACAGAGGCATGATTCGGGAAGTTGGCCGGGTGGTTTTCGCATGGGGAGCCAGACTGTGTCGGCTTACTGGTCGCAGCATCTGCATCGTACTTCAAGGCAAAGCCATCGCTGTGTTCAGGGTGAGGCATCGTTACACTCCCTCTCAGCAGTGGTGCGTTGCTAAGATCGTGTGATTGGTTAAAGAGCATAGGAGTGGCCATCGCAGACAGGCAATTGGACGGGTTTGTATTGTGTACCGGAGCAAGTTACTTTTTGGAATATCAGTGTGTCGTGGTGTGCTACATATATGTGTCTTTGCCCGTACTAGCCTGTGAAGTCTGGGTGTCTCTCCTCCGCTCCCAGTTAATTAGGCACGTGTGTCTGCAGATAATATAATCATATCACAATGATGAAGAATTACGAAATCGAATGCTGGAAAAGTTTGTTGGTTCGCTCAGCATATGTTTGATTAAACTTTGGATTTGACACGGAGCGTGATTATCGAGTGATGCTAATCAAACCGCCCATGTTAATTTTTCCAAGTTCATAGTCCCTCTCCAGATCGGCACATTTTGAAAGGACTTTATTACCAAAATGCGGACGAGATAAGACACCGTTGCATCTCCAGCAGGAGGGTAGGTGAAGCATGTAAGGAAGCTAGCTTGCTGGCTCCCTTAAATCTCCTCCTCCCTGCTGGTACTGAGCTTTTCAACTATTGGCAAAACCAAACTCCGGTCCTCCTCAGCGTGGCTGCTGGCTGCTGATGTTTATCTTTATCCTTTTAATGCATAACTGATGCCTACTTCTATCTTGTTACTGATGTTTAGTTTTCATCATTTAGTGGGAAGC
The DNA here is from genome assembly GCA_026781065.1 of Mormyrops boulengeri. Classification (NCBI taxonomy): domain Eukaryota; kingdom Metazoa; phylum Chordata; class Actinopteri; order Osteoglossiformes; family Mormyridae; genus Mormyrops; species Mormyrops boulengeri. The sequence continues at coordinate 873,526 of JAODLD010000070.1, read as the reverse complement.
CGTTCCCATTTGAAATATACAAATGCAGAAAGAACGGGTTGGTTACTTTAGTACATATAAGTATATTTTATGTTAAGATTGAATCTCGTTTTCCTCTCTCAATGCTGGCATTTGTGACATGCTCCTTCTCCACTCACCCACCCATGTTTTTTAAAGATATCTTATTATTCCTATTCATGTTAAGTGCCATATTTGACGCATCTCAACCACATAGACTTGACATGACCACAGTTGCCATTTCCGCCATCACTGTAAAAATTCTCAGCTGTGCTACAGCAATAACATACCATACTTCCTGTTGCCAAGCTTTCGGCCCTCAATAACATTTGCCTGAAAGGTACATGTTGGACGGGTCATGTGTATAACACAACGTCGGACAACACCGTGACATAATGCTGTCATTCTCTCCACCTTTTTAGTAACTAAATCTGTTTTTGTCTGTGTCCCGAACGGCCACCCTCTTCGACATGTGACAAGGATGACCTCCCCAGCCTGACCCTGCATGGCAAAGACTCAATCCTGAGCCTACAGAAAGATAAGGGCAACGGAAACCAGAAAAGCAGAAGTGGAAGCCAGGTATGGAAGGGCAGGTAGTTTCTGGCTCATATGTTTTGGCCTAAACATCATCTGGACCATGCCAAAGCTATGTGAATTTTTTACACATTTAAAGCTGCGGCAGACATTCCGCCTCTCCCAGAAGTTCCGGGCAAGTCTCCCACACGTTGATAGTGGTTCCCTGACACCAACAAATTATATGCAATATCCCGCAGATTTGTTTTTTAGAGCGAGAGCACAAACAAGAGAGCATAGACCCTAGAGCTTATCAGGGAGACGTTATCAACATGCGGGAGACTTCCGGAACTTCCAGAAGAGGTGGGATGTCTGCAGTGGTGAAGTTCAGGTCAGAAGTCTCGTTTAAAGGTTCATCAAGCTCATCTTGGAATTTTGACTGACAGGCATCGTCCTTAATAAAACACTGCCACTCTGGCTGTCAATCTCCCCTTGTAACCAGACCTGTTTTGATAATTTGAAAGGCTCCATATTCACTGCAGAGGCCATATAATGCACTATTTACCCAGAAAGCTCTCTTAAATTTCCTGCTTTTGTTACTTTTATTTTTCCAATTCAAATATGAATTCCTCCTTCAGCTATGGCTGAATTTGCCAATCAATGGGGCCAAATGCCTCTATGCGGCGACGTCCTCATTCCTCATGCATGCCATACTCACATGGACTCATACGGGGTGCTTACAGTCTTTTGATGCTCCTCTCCCACAGTGTAGAAAACACTGTAAGCTTCTGCATAGATCAGCAACAAGCATAGAGGTAACTATGCAGGGGTGCCATAAGGAGGGGAAGTAAGGACAATTCCAAGGGCCCCTGAGTGATAGGGGGCCTAAAAAGTTTGGAAAATAACTGGATTGGTCTGGACCTGGGGGCCCAATATGATATGCTTTCATGAGGCCAAAATCTTTAGCAACGCCCTTGTACCTACGTCACTGCATGTCTACTGCTAATTAGCATTCATTACCACATTTCCCAACAAAACTGATTTGTACTGTTTTTCTTGATAGCTAGTATGGGTAGCTAGTATTGTAGCTACTGAAGCACTTAGCCAGCTGGCATTCTCTTGTCTTAATTATATGGAAACGACCGGATTTATGAGTAGGTGCTGGTGTCCAGTACTTAAATCTGTCTGCTGTATAAATGATGTGTGAAGTCACTGCTAAAATAAAGTGAAATGTTATTGAGAGTAGGGAGGGGACAGGGCACGCTACTAAGTGATCTTTCAGTCACTGCAGCAAATGCAGGTGGTGTGTTAACTGGATACCTAAATTACCCCGTGTCACACTAAATTGAGGAATGAACTGAGCCTAGTCATACTCCTGGATTGGTGTGCTGCTGGCTGCACTGCTACCTTCGGCTCAGTTGACTATTGCTAGCTCCAGGGGCGGTAAAATATGCCGATCCGATCAATCTTAGGCCAGGTTTTATAAGTTCACCCGTTTCCGTTTTTTCCTACGCGGTCAAACGTGCGAACGTCAGAGGCCGTTAAAAAAAATCAATACCGTTTATTTTTAACGAATCCCTCCCCCAACCTCCCAGCGGTTGGTAACTCCTAGATCAGTTTATATGCTATTATAAAATACATAATAATTGTACAGGAACCCGGATTTTTTAGACAGCTAAATTCTCTATATCAATTAGTATGTAGCTGTACTCGTTATCTTTTTTATTAATTGATGTATAAAACAGGCCAGTTACTAAATCATTCACCATTATATTCGTCACTAAACCATTACGTTTCATTCACAAATTTAAAGAAGATCTCTTTGCTCGTCGTGTGTCAGTTCTGTACAAGTTCGTAAAAGTGGATTGTTTTACGCTCTGTAATTAAATAACTGAAAATTGCATCAAGGTACTAGCCAGTAGATAGATGGTGTGACGGTAAGTGGTTCTGTGTGATGTATTTAATGTTTGTTCATGAATGAATACGTATTAAATGATAAATAATGAAATATGCCTACTACAGTATTAATTCAGGGAATGTTGATACCTTCTGTACCGTAGAGGATTCGCTGTTATAATGGAGGCTGAACAGGCTTCGTTAGGTTTTTGTACGGAGTGACTCGATCTTCTGGTGTTCAGCTTCAGGGAGGGTGACTCGAGCGCCGCGCGTGCGGGCGCGTGTCCTCCGCGGAGCCGCCGCGGCACGTGACGCCAGCCGCCACCATGCGTTGCTCCACGCTCCTGGCCATCCTGACCGCGGTGCTGCTCTACCTGGTGATGGGGGCGCTGGTGTTCCGCAGCCTGGAGGAGCCTCGCGAGATGGGCCAGCACCAGCAGATGCTCAGCGTCCGCGATGACTTCCTGAGGAACTACACCTGCGTGTCTCCAGAAGGACTGGAGTTGCTCATACAGGCATGCGGGGAGCCGCGCACCCACCGCTCACGCTATTTAACGTATATTTCCATCCAACTTAATCATGTGCATCCCTCAAAGGTACAACAGCAGGTCCCTTGTTGGAACCAGAAACACATTACGAACCCATGTCCTTAACAACTACACTACTTACCCCTAAAATGCCCACGGAAAATGCAGGTCTGATTAGGATCCTACACCGGCTCCTGTTCATTTGAACTAATGCAACTCTCCTCTCATCGCTATGCTCAGTCTAAAGCGCAATTCATTACCCCCCTCACGGCGTATAAGTTGTTATTTAAAGCACGTATACTGTTAATCTATTGCCTTATGTAGTATGCAGTAACAATCGTCATTCTATTCCCTCCCTCGGGCTCTTAAGTTGCTCGCCAAGAAGGTAAAATGTTGCGCCCAACTGGGGCAGATAAGATTTTAATGCGTGTGGTTTGGTGGAAATCATGGGTTTAATTTTATTCTGGGATTTAAATTACCTAACAGGTTACAGATTCCACTAGTACAGCTATATTTGAGATCTCATACAAAGTAGTATAAATTGCGAAACGAGTATACATACACAGGTCATGAATTTGATTCCGCTCATATTGTCCAACCAGGATGAAAGCTATAAGCACCTCTTATTGTAGTCAGGGTCCCCCTGGGAGCCTGGAACACCCATCCCAGGTAGCACAGGACACGAGGTTGGAGAACCTCCCTGGATCGCTTCCTTTCCTATGTGTATCAGATATGTTAGCATAAATTAATGATGCATATATGGATTTTATATCGAATTTCAGTATTTGTTTCGTGTCTCCGGTGATTTATCATGGTATTGAACTGAATGATTTTCGCAGCTATCTCCCTGTGGACCATGGGCCTGTGGTGCCTTATATCAGAAGCCTTTTGCTGAATTAATAGCCCGAGTTTAATAATCTCACTTCAAGGGCTCATATAACTGACCGCTTGGGGGATGCTGGGGATTTGCCTGAAGGTCCCATTAACTGGCGATTCCCTGGACGGCTCCTTGTCATTGTTTTAATTAATCCCCATTTGACACCTCTGCATTGAAGTGGTTTGTGTGTACAGTTTGATATATTGATCAACTAATTAATTGTACGGACACGCTTCCTGCGGCGAACATCAAAGTTTCATCTGGTTCCGGTGTCAATGGTGCCCCCTGCTGGCCCACAAACTGCACTACCGAATCTAAATCAAATTAAATCACTTGTATTGTCACATTACTAGAACGGGTGAACTAGTGAGTCCTGTTCGCAGTGCAGTACATTAAATAAATGCGAACTGTACGAAAAAACATCCGTACAACAGTGTACTGAAACATTTACTTCCCTAAAAATTAATTTGCTCTCTTTTTCATCTGATTTTAATGTGTGAGGTACAGCCATATGTAAATTCCAGTGTTGTTTTGCTGTCTTTCTGAGCTTTGGCCTAAACAATTTACTGGTTTCTATCCTTTCTACCCATCTCCACCCTCTCCGACACGGCCTGTTACCACAGGGAGTGGCAGATGCTGTGGGAGCCGGGGTAGATCTCACCACAAATGCCTCCGCCTACTCCAGCCAATGGGACCTGGCAAGTGCCTTCTTCTTCTCAGGCACCATCATTACCACAATTGGTAATAACACTCATCACTCAAAGAACCCACTAATAGCAATCGCTATCAAAAGAAGCGTCTAGTAACATTACTCAGTACTCAATACTCATTATATTAAAAACAACAGAGCCTTCCATTAACAGTACATATCATGGATACATCCCTAAATTTTCTTCGGGATCAATAACGTATCTATCTATCTATCTATCTATCTATCTGTCTGTCTTTCTATCTATGTCTGTCTGTCTATCCATCTGTCTGATTGTCTGTCTATCTACATATATGTCTGTCTGTCTATCTATCTATCTAGAACCTTCTGCCGACGACACTAAATACCCAAACTTAGTAACACAGCAAGGCTATCTTCCATTCCTCTGCACTTCCGAGTTGTAGCCTGTGTGAATAAAGCTGATTTTATGTCTCGATAAATAACAAACTGAGGAAATGAGGTATAATATAATAACTATAATGTGATACGGTGGGCTCAGCAGTCTGTTAGACGTCTTCCCGCTGTGATCCTCAGGTTACGGGAACATCTCTCCCAAGACAGAGTGGGGCCAGCTCTTCTGCATCTTCTATGCCCTGGTGGGGATTCCCATGTTCGGTTTCCTGCTGGCCGGAGTTGGGCAATACCTGGGGACTGGCCTGAGGAACGCCGTCGCCAAGATAGAGAAGCTCTTTCTGGTGAGGGATCCCGTCCGTCTGCTTCCACTTTCTAGGCCATCACCAAATTAATGCGCTTATTTCTTAAACAAACAAGCTTAGATCATCATGCTTAGCACACAAAGCTCTGGAAAAAATTAAGAGACCACAGGAAAAATTGTGTGTTGTACTCATTTGTCAATGTATGGGTGTGTGTCTGTAAATAATACATATGTTTTTGTAAACTGCAGCCTGGTTCTTCACTATTTCTCAGTGACGAAGGGCTTCTTCCTTGCTTTATGGATCTTCTATCCTGCTTTTAGGAGCCTGATACAAACTCTCCCAGCAGTGCACTTCACACCTGCACTTACTGTTTCCTGATCCTTTTGAAGGTCACTTGATGTCATCCCTGGCATTAGAAAGTCACTTCTACCCTCTGCCTGGCTGGTTTCTGGTTGTTCCCATTTTATTCATTTTATTCTTGTGCTTCATTTTACTTTTGTATACTAGTGTCTTTGAAGTTTGGAATCTGGGAGCAATCTACTGCTCAGTGTAGCCTTCTGCGAATAGAGCCAGGATTAAACAAGGATTTACAAATGCAGATTTTTAAAAAAATATAGAGTGGTCTCTCATTTTTTTCCAGAGTGATATTTCTACAGGGAAAAGCACACCTAAAAACGCCTAAGGACATGTTCTGTAAACTAGCAGTGCTCTGAGAATCTTCTGAAACACATTCATTTGGTCTTATGTGTATTTTTTTAAAGGTTTGCATAACATTCCCCATATTCCGACTCTTTGAGAAGTGTGTGGGTGAATGCTTCTGATTCATGCATGGAAAGCTGGCATTAGTTAAGCTTTTAAACTCACAAGGGGTGGGATTTTCCCAACAATCTTCACCGAGTCACCGTGCACCTGCCCTTGTACGCCCCCCCTGCTCCTCCCCCCACAGAAGTGGCGAGTGAGCCCCACCTTTGTACGCATCATCTCGGCCGCCCTCTCCATCCTGCTGGGCTGCCTGCTCTTCGTCGCCGTGCCGATTCTCGTCTTCAAGGAGGTGGAGAAGTGGACCATGCTGGAGGCGGCGTACTTCGTGGTCATCACTCTCACCACGGTGGGCTTCGGGGACTATGTGGCAGGTACGGTTGCAGGTTCGAGGTCAATGTCCTTGCTGCTCTCACTTATTCTGACATTCAGAGCCAGTATAATGACTAGAGGCAAAAGTGGCATTTAAGTAGCTAAAACACCACTAGATGTTCTTCTGCCTTGTATATTGCACTTAGTTTCTGACTAGATTCTCTCTTGGGGGATATTTGTGAGTATAATATTTCCAAGGTGAGGTTTTAAGCAGTGTTCATGTACCTCCTTTCCTCCCAGCTATCTTGCATTTCTTACTGGTCGATCACTGGAAGCTCATCCTAGCAAACTGGTTCCCTGATAGCAGAATGCTTCTTATGTATTATCACTGGTTTGCCTGCCAAATACATAAATGTAAATGAAAGTGTTAAAAAACTGGAAGGACAATGAGGAAGTCCCAGGCTGAGGAATATGTAGAAGAGACCCCTCTCTGTATTTGGTCAAACTCAGCCAGTGTGCCCAAATGGTTCATCTTTAGCAGTGCATTAATACCGACATTAAGCCTATTAACCTATAGCTGCAATTAATGCTCATCCAGTGACCAGAGCCCAGCAGTGCAGTGTCCAGTTAGGTTCTTGCCAGAATGCTGTATTGTCCTGGCACAGATTCCCAGCTTCTCTATACTCGAGCTCGGCTATTTAAGTAATGACTGCTACATAACTCAACACAGTGCACAAGAAACCATATAAAGACAGATCTAGTCATGTCTTCTGATTACCAGCAGGTGGCACCGTAACACTGTATTTAAATGAGTGGACATCAGGTTAGATAAGGAAGAATCGCATGCAAACAAAAATATGAGTAAGTTTAACCAGTTTTTATAGACTAGAGGTATGTAAAGATTATTTTATTTATATTTTAGTAATATTTATTTATAGGATATTTATTCAGTAATCATGGTTGTGAGTCTTCCACTAATTAACATACTACCTTTACTCTGTCATTCCTGTTGTTCATACAGTCACACAGGAAGGTCAGATTTTAGCTATTTATAATATACTTAATTTATCTGCTGGGAAAGCCGTTGGCGACAGAAACTGTGTCCCAGTGTCCCAGTTCTCCTCTTCTAGGTGATGGAGGTGAGGCCGGCAGTGACCACTGGTACAAGCCCCTGGTGTGGTTCTGGATCCTTTTGGGCCTGGCCTACTTCGCCTCCATCCTCACCATGATTGGAAACTGGCTCCGGGTTCTGTCCAAGAAAACCCGGGCTGAGGTGAGCCTGGGACCAGCAGGAGCCAAGCCTAGGAGTCGTGTGTGTTTGTGGATCCTGTACTTGTAGAGCTTCATAGGTTACTTGTATAGCGTCATTAAAACATTATGCTATATAGATTATAAACGACAGGTGGCGATATGGCAAGAATATCATATCATGATATGATATGATATCGATAGCGAAAAGGAGAACTGGAGTAACCCAAGGCACTATCTACTGTTTGCTATTGCAGGTTTATTAGTGTGTCAAAATGGATTTGGCTGGCAGAACAACTTTAGATACATATATACAACTGGTAGAATGTGTACTGTATCACGATACTAACTATCTTTCCATAAAGGCACATTGTGGAAACATTTTAATCGTTCACGATATAATATCATCAAATCGCACACCCCTATTATAAATGTTATGCAAGAGAAGAAACTGTTTCATAATACTCACCCAATAGCTGCCTGTCATTCTAACTCCACCCCTTTCTTTAAACCCCTCCCCTTTTCATCTGCTTGCTCCTCCCTCTATTCCCCAAGATGGAGGAGCTCAGGGCTCACGCCACCGACTGGACCCAGAACATCCAGAACATGTCAGTCGATTTTCGCATCCCCAATCCGCTGGAAGACCAGTTCAAGCGGCAGAGAAGACGGAGACGGCGCCGCGTGCCCAAACCACACGTCCAGGGAATGGGGCAGGGGAAGGAGGCGACGGGGCCGGACTCTAGCCACAGCCAGTCAGAGTCGGGATCCACGTCATACTCATGCTCAGACACTGAGTCCAGCTCGGAAGCGACCAAAACAGAAAGGGTGCCTGAGGTGGGTCCGGAGAAGGATTTAATTTTGAAGTCCACACCCCCGCAAACCAACCTTAACAACACCTTCTCACAGCCTCTTGACTATTTCGGGGTGAACATGGCCTACATTGACGAGTCATCAGATGCGCACAGCGGAAGGTTCCGAAACGAACCTTCTCTGGATCCGGTGGCTCCCACGTCTACCATTCAACCGAGAGTGAAGAGGAAACGTAACAAGAGACAGCTGAACCGAAAGAACCATGAAATGGTCACGTCCGAGCATAAGGCGCTCAATGGCGATATCCGGCCCTCAGTCACCCCCTCACCGCCTCCTCCACAGTGAGCCTGAAAACTCGACGCGAGTGCTTATGGGAAATACAGCCTAGAGACAATGACTAGGCCCTGCCTAGCATGGCCAACTTCAAAAGCCGCATGACCTTCAGAGTAGGTCTGCCAGTTAACGTTCCTCTGAGAAGATCAGTCGATCACAGATCTTGGGGCCTGTTCTTGGTGTCTGGCCTATCTACAGTGTTTATCCTGCAGGCCACTGGCCACTGCATTTAGCAGTGACAGTACCATGTATTTTCTACTCATGGCTGCTTACGTCCCAGCATTTTCCATTGATTTGACTGCCATGCGACAGACCCACGATAAATAATAGTACTTGATAATAGTACTTGTTTTTATGATTTTACAGTTTTGCAACAAAACCAGCTACAACCAGTTGTTTCATTGATACGGTGCAAGATAATCACCAGTTTTGCAGTGGATGGAGTCCTGATGAAACAGCATTACAAAGCTTTTGTTTGGCCCTATGAGTGCAGATACGTAATATGCAACAAACAACCCATTATTCCACAATTTTACCCCTACAAACCACAACACAGAATGAAAATAAGAACAAATATGTGGACATGTGCTTCCATTAGAGGGTGTCTGTATCCTTATTGAATGCCAAATAACAGCCAGTGATACTGCAATATGTACAAATCATACATGACATTTATGTGAGTGTGTGGGCGAGTTTGTGTCAGTATAATGAGATGCATTAAGGTATGTTATGTCATGTGATGCACTTTCAGGCAGTGATAAAAAGAAAACCACAGTCCTGTTCTCTAAGCCTCTGTGCGATTGTGTGAGTATGAGTACTGCCATTAGTGTGTTTATTCTCAGTGTTTATTTCCTTGGTCTTTTTCTGCCGGTCCAAATGAACTGGTCACACACGTGCCTCCTGCTGTCATATGCTTTCCTTTTATCCAGGAAACAGGAAATAACCCATGACTGTTCAGTAATATATTTTATTACTAGGGTGCATGCAATTAAATATAAAAAAACAATGCACATATGTCACATGTGTTCAGCAAAAAAATAATATTAATAATAAAAATAAAATGATTTACTCAGTAACAAAATTATTGTTTTTTGGGGTAAGTTATTTCCCTTTGATTCCTATGGTATACCGTCAATTTTTTAATACATCTGCAATAAATTACTATCAAAATGAACAAGGGTAGAACTTTCTAAATACCATAAGGTGGCCTTCAGAAAGTTCTAATTTGGTTTTCAGATCAAGCAGTGCTTCCAATACCAAAAAGTGAAGATAAAATACCTCCCATACTCTAGTGATTCTGGGCCCCAAGAAAGCACATCATATTGGGCCCCAAACCCAGACCAGACCAAATATGTCCCAAAATTGGAATCGCTCTAACTTTCCCCAGCTGTATGGTGCCCCTGGTCAAAAGGAGTATCCAGGTTATTTGCATCTTGTTGAGGTTGTAAGTCGCATCCTTGGAAAATTGTAACTCTTAGCTGGTACTGCTGGCATCAAAGTTGGACAAACCTTTCACAAAGATTGGGTGCCAAGCGTTTCATCTCCACCTTGTGGAATGTTTTCCCAGTTGAGCCTAACTCACTGATCCCAGTGACTCCTCTTGTGTTCATAATAGAAGCCCAAGGCATGTCTGAGCTCGTGCTAGATGACACGTTTTAGAAACGCAGCCGGACACAGAGATGGAGACCACCGGTTTGCCCCCCATTTTTCCGACGTAAGAGTAGCTACTGCCAAGGATAGAACTCAGTTGCCCACTTGTTCTGAACTGAGATGAAGTTACACTTCTCTTAAGGAAACGTCTCGAAAGACGTCTATAGTCTAAATGATTAAATTGATTATGATAGTAGCCGAGACAGTTACACTCGTGTTTTATTTACCAGTTTATTAATTTACTCTTTACCCGTTTAAAGAACTCTTTCTTGCTGGGATTAAGGCTGGAGAAGCTGGAGTTATCTGCAAGCAGCACTTACCCAAGCTTGCTGTAAATGCTTATGTAGTCCGTCTGAGTAGTTCATGGGTAGAAGAGAACGCATGTTTTTGCGTGGAATATTCCGGCCGTTTAGCTTTTAATTGTCTGCTGTTCATTATCATCTTTTGCGAACAACTCGTTTATTATTTTGTTGCCGTTTATTTTACTTCGCTAGTTGCTTCTGTAATGTTTTCTTGCCTCATCAAGAAAGTAACCGAAATGTGTGGAAATTATCGGAAGGGAAATGCGCTTCAGCCCACTTGCATTAATAATTGCTTGTCACGCATAGGGCACTTCAAGGCGTTCTTGGAGCGCGGTACAGGCAGAAGATCCCCCTCCAGCAGCAAGTGCCTGATGCCTGTGTGGTCGCGGTGGCCAGTGTCACGTGATCGCGGGTAGTCTTGTTCTCAAGTTACGTAATCACAGTTGTTACAGCATCTTTTGTATGTATTACATCACTTGTATGTATTACATCACTATTATTATTATTATTATTATTATTATACCAGCGTGATATTTTTCCAAGCCATATTAAAAAGGGAACATTATATTTACCCTTGATAGCCATCACAATCATCAGGACATGTAAGGTCTTCTGACCCATCACCTAAAGAACAATATGCATTAAAAACGGTCCCTTCTGACGAAATTGGATCATTAAAAATCCAGAGCAGTTTTCTTAATGTAGTAGGTCTGGCTTGTGGTGTTTTTGAAATACATCCGTATTAGGACTTTAACGTGAGATGTTAATAGGGTGAATATTGTCTTTGCCTGTATTTTCTTGTACGTAATATGTGGGGTATTCAGTTTAAACCCATATCCATTCACTTTCGGGTAGAATATCCAATGTTATTGCAACAACAGCTGCAACAACAGCTTATTCTCTAGAGAAACACTGCCCTAGTTAATCCGATTTGAAACATAAAAATAATCAAAAATGTACTGGGATGTACCATGTAGAACACAATAGGGAAGAAAAACATGCAACAAAAACAAAACAGGTACAATAACACAACAGTCTGTCACAAGAGAAAAGAAACACGTACGAATAACCAAACGTACAAGAATGTGTCACGGCACAATATGGAAGAACAGGCAAAGAATAAGCAAATATGTGAAGGAATGTGTCACCACACAACACGGACTCACCCCCCCCCCCGCGCCCCCGTCTTGGAGTGTCCTGCAGCGCTGGTGGGAAACAGCGAGTTAATGAGGTGGAACGGTAGTGTGACGGTAAGTCACATGCTGCCCCTCGCTGCGAGTTCCAGCTATAGCGTGATGGGGTACGTTAGCAAGAGGCACGGCAGCAAAAGCCAGCAAGGTGACAATGACAACGTGCTCCATCCTCCCTGCTCTGCGAAGTGTGAAGACACCTAGGAATCCTTCTTGACTGGGAACTGATGTGTATCACCTGAAAAATACTGTCTTGTACTCTCCCGTCCTGAGGTGCGTCTGAACTGGGATTAAAGGGTTAAATGCCATGGACATTGTGTCTATATACAAAATAAATGCTTTTCCTCAATTCTGTGTCTGGTTTTTATTGTTCTGTAAGTCTGCAGTACTGAGATATTTATTTCTGTGTAAAATTGCACATTGCATTTTAGCAGCAAGAAAAGAGGTATTTCTCAGGTATTAGATGATTTCACGTTGTTCCGTTTGTATTGTATTTCCGAATGTACTAAATTCCACGTATAATATGATATTCATAATTAAATTATGGTAAATATGGGCTTAAAGAAAACAATCGAGTTATACGTTTCTGCATTCTTGTTTTCATCTGGCCAGCTGGTCTGTATGGAGAAATCAATAAAAATATAATAAATAAATCAACAGTCAATTGGGTAACTAAGAGAGGTTATTTAAGGTTATTTATTTAGAATACAGAAACTGGAAACGGCCAGTCCGTCAATAATTTAAGGAACCTAAGACAACTTTCCTGCAGTTAATGATAAGATACATTTGACAGTAATATCCACTGTCCACTTTGAATGTAGACTCTTGATTTTAACCCTTAATCTTCTGGTAGCAACATCTCTTAATGAATATGAAAGCCGGTGCCAAATACAACTCTCACCATAAGTTCCAGTTAAGGAACGCTCCATACCCATTCACGATGCAACTTGATCTGGATTAAAGCCCGCTGAACACTGGGGTCTCACACCTCTCCAGGGTATTGTGTGACCATGCTGGTATGTGTGTGGGATCCTGACTGCATAGGGTCCCCTTCTGTTTCTCCTCCATGTGGTCAAGGCCTTGAGGATCGGTACTTCTAAATTGTCCTTCACGTGTTATTCTGAGATGAAACGACAGTCTGTCCAGGGTGTGCCCTGCCTGGTGGCTGGTGTTTCCTGGAATAGACTCCAGACTGACCACGGACCTGCATCGAAGAAGCAGTTATGGAAAACTTGACAGGTGGCCGACTCAACCTGACTTAATATACCATAATGTCATTTCTAGAATCTGACAGAAACCGAATCGTTTACCAATCGAATACAAAATAAAGGTGACCTTCACCTGAGAAACAGTACTCATTCTCAGTAAAAATTATATTGTAGAAAACATAATTCTCTCAATTTATAATGCACTCATACTACGAGTATCACTGCGGCAGGCCTGTTTATTGTCTTTTAGTATCAAAACTTAAAATCCAAATGGATTTAGCATATTATTGAAGTAGTTGAAATAATATTTAGGGTTAATTAACTAACGCCGAACGCTAAAATGGTGGTTTGCACCGAAAAGTTAAGACTGTTTTGCTACAAAATTGAATGCCTGTGAAATCATGAAATTATATATCTTACAAATATATCTGCATTATTGTATGAAGGTTAAATGGATGGAGAGCCAACTGTGAGTAATAAGCGAGCCCGGATTAACTGTCTCTGTGCCCCATGCGCGTGAGTGACCTTGCGCGCGAGGACAGACTGTACACCGACGTCATTGTCGCCAGACCTGCGTAATTTGGCCCTCAGTAGTACTGGAGCAGAGCGGCCACAAGGGGGAGCCAAGCCCTTTCTATAAATGGTGGGGCGGGTAGCCTAGCGTGTCAAACGTGCGCGGCGTATTGGCAGAATGAGTAAAGAAATCTTGAAATGTGGTTGGTCTGCTAATCTAATGCGTATTACATATTCAAATGGTTGTGCCAGTAGTCACATTACTATAGCTGCATATCTCTAAAAAAGTCAGTAAATGAATATGTCTAAATATAAATCAGTAAACAAAATTCAAAAATTAAAACACAATTTACATGTAACGCCATACTACACCTAGACGTACGTAACACCCGGCTACCGCTTAAATAGCCTGTAAAATATGACGTTTGAATCCGGTGTTTTAAATTGTTCATAATCGGTGGGTATGTTTGCATCTACATAGCTTAATTTATTCTCTTAATTTATTTGGGACTTGTATCCGTACTCAGGGTCCAGCGCAACGACTTTGGCTAACCCCTATTCTCCGGTTATTTGACCTTGAGTGGTGAACACCAGTAAGAAACGTATAGGCTAATTATCGCTATCAAACCCCTGCACAGAAACCATTGTCCCTGAAAATAAGGTTCCCACTCTCTTTTCCGATGACAAAACAAAATTTTGTGTGCCCAGTAAAATAGGCCAAAGAAAAACTCGTCCAAGCTTAAACAAATAGTTAAAAAAATAACTTGAAAGACTTTAACATCTTAAGGAGTCCAAGCATGTGAGAACAAAGTCGTATGTTGGCTGGGTTCCCCATCTTTAGTAAAGTCAGATAACGGCATTTAAGTGATTTTATGTTCATGCCGAAGTGCAGGTTTTCGGATATTGTCTTTTAGTATATTGTTCACACTTGCACCGACCTCACAAGCTCCGCCAACGACTACAAACAGATGATAAAGACTGACAATCCGTAACGCGGCGCATAGAGTGTATTGCCTTAAATTAATAATAAACTTCTAACATATCGAGTGGAGGAGAATCGGCTTAGCATGTTAGTGTTACTTGCCAACACCGAGAAATTGAAATAAATAAATCAACATCCCCGGATTTAGTAAGGAAAATAAAATATATTGTATAATCAACGAAAAAAAATAATGATCGACTGAGTGTATAAATCGTAAACATTTTATGGATGCATGCTGCTGAAATCGTGACGTGGACTCATGTCGAGTGCGCTGCCGCACAGCGCTGCTGTACGTGCATGCGGTGTTATGCGGCGCTGGCGATGACCTTGGATCAAGGTCGCAAATACAATCTCAATGACACAGCAAGGGGAACTCGGATCCAAGTCGCTGCTCCCCCACACAGCACTTTACTGTTTAATCTTGCTTTTCAGCCCCATGACTTTTGTTTCCTAGGCGAAATTTAAACGAGCCATATCCTTCCATTTTGCACGTTTGTGGAACGAGGCTAAGCACCGACTACTCCACATGATTCGGTCACACAAACGCATTAGAGATATAAGCAATGATATTTTACATGCATGTTTATTTGGGTACAGCTTTGAACTTTTTGCATCATTCGAAACACTAAGGAGACCTAATGCGCTATTCAGCCTTGTTATGTCAGAGGGAGTTAAACTTTTTGTTTTCCCCTTTCCCATATGCACATACAGGGTCTCAGTCTACTGTGAGATTTCGCGTCTTTCTCTCCCCTTGGCATTAGTCGCCAGTGGCCTGATCTGCCTTGGCCTGACGCCCACCCCTGTTCCATGCGCGGCTGGAGCGGACTCAGCTGGGTCAGTGTCACAAGACCGAATTGCTGGTGAGAGCGACTGCAAGCCGCCCCATTTTCCATTCCATCTAAAGCGATGCGTGATTTACAGTGCTGTGTTTTATGGCGCGGACGCATTCCTGCACATTGTCAAGAGAAATGAACAAATATGGACAATTTGAAACAAACAGCCTACTAAAAATCGCACGCATACAATTCATATGCATACAAATCTAATCCGAAGATCAAAAATAATTTTTAAAAAACACTGTCAAGATTACAATAGACCATATTTGACATACTACTATTATTTAGTTAAAATGAATAACATTTTTTACCACTGTCGTTTTTAAAATGACATAGATTAAAGTGGTATTTTATGCCACATTTACGTTAAATTATCGGAGAAGAAACTGAGACACTGAAACGTTGAAATGCAATGCACCAATTTTGCAATTTACTTGTTTTGAATCCCTGGGACAGTACATTTAGACTATAGCCTAGTTTACAGCATAGAATACATACGTTGCTAAAATGCATACATGTAAAATAACAACCACGAAATAGCAACAAAAAGAAACCAATGGGATGGATTATTAAAAACACACATGAAGTCGTCAGAGCCGCTACACTACAGTTGGTCTTTTTTTTCTGAATTGTTGCGACGCGGATGACGGCAGTACAGGGGAGCTGGATTGGAGGGGGTGAATGCATACGTAACGGAGAAAGGACCGACGCAAAAGGAGAGAGGGAGGACAATGAGCGAGGGATGTACGTGGAACCGTAGCAGCCCATGCGGAAGACGCGAATTTGCTTGCAACGCCGTGAGATTAACGGGGAGCAGGAACAGAGACGTGCAAACCCCGATGCCGGATTTAAAATATCGAAGCGTGTCGACCGGATGATCCATTCCTGCGTGCTTACCACGCTTACCAATCGCGCTGCGTAGCTGTTTGGTTGCTAGCAAACGGTTCTCCCACATTTTATATATGTATCAATGCAATTGCATTTGACATAGTTTACAGATTATATCAGTATTATTTATCATAATCTTGTAAATGCGTGATCTAGGAATGCTTCGAAGCAGCATGTAATTGAATAATGCCTTTGCATCGCTGGGTGGTTAGTTAGAATAGGTACGGAAAGTCGGTGGTAGAGCCGGGCTCCGAAGTGCCCGTCTCCTGGGGGAGAGTTCGGCGTCCTGAGTTCCGGGAGAAGAAGCTTGACAGCGGCATATCGTCCTAGCGATGGTGAGTACAGGGAGTCCC
This sequence comes from Mormyrops boulengeri, assembly GCA_026781065.1. Taxonomy (NCBI): domain Eukaryota; kingdom Metazoa; phylum Chordata; class Actinopteri; order Osteoglossiformes; family Mormyridae; genus Mormyrops; species Mormyrops boulengeri. Next base: position 856,967 of record JAODLD010000070.1, on the reverse strand, counting down.
CGCGGATATACTGACACATATGCAATATATATATGTGTGTGTGTATGCATGCGAGGAAGTTATGACTTTGAGGCTATGCATGTGAGGGAGTTTTTTACTTCGTAGTTGGTGTGTATAGTTGGCGATCGTTTGTTTGCGGCTCTTATTCCGAAGGGAGCGTGTTCACGTTTTTGGAAAGCCGATGCATAGTCCAAGTAATCGCGTGGCTGCTTTTCGGCACCTACAACTAGCAGAAGCAGTAGCTTAGACTTGCAAGTCGTATTCTCATATTCGTCCAAATATATTTGAAATCATTTCCACTTCCGAGCCGCGTTTGTTGATGTCTTGTGTCAAGGCGACTGGCTGTAGCCTATAGTCATTTCTGTGGTAGGGGGAGTTGCACGGCGTTACTTGCACATCATTAAATGGTGCATCTGCACAGTGTGTCGTTGTGTTTTACATTCAGCAGTTGGTTGCTAAATGACGGGACCTGGCATGCCATGATCGTATCTCCAAAGGTAGTTACATAGTACAGGCCACTTCTGGAAGTCAGCAAACGAAGCGTAATGGTGAGCTAATCATTGACTACCCTTATTATACCTTTTATATTGCAGTACCAGGTTACACGCTTTCTTAATGATTGATTATATTCCCCAGCGTTGTTCTTCATGTTCATGTTTAAATGCATTTAAATTTTGTCGGCGAACCACCAGTTCAGTATTGATAGGATGACGCATGCATGTGACTGGTGATCCATCTCTCCATCCCCCTTCATTTCCCCATCTTTCTTTTCATTTCCTCTGCACTCTTAGTGAAGTTATTTTTTCGCTTAGACACGTGAGCCATCCTTGGGGGGGCGCCCCCCCCCCCCCCCCCCCGGCACGGCGGGGGGGGGGGAGAGGGTGGGGGCGGCGGA
>JAODLD010000070.1:822426-849485 GCA_026781065.1 Mormyrops boulengeri | reverse complement strand
CGGGGGGTCGCCGCCGCCCCGGGTTGGCCGGCACCCCTGCCGCGACCCCGGGGGGCCCCCCCCCGGGGGGGGGGGGGGGGGGGGGGCGGGGGGGGGGGGGGGCTGGGGGCGGAGCCACATGAGAGGGGAGAGGCCACATGCAGCCGGTGTCATTCATATTGTCTGTGTCCTCACGACTCTGTTTCCAATTTAACTGCCCTCATGGGTGCATACAATGACATGGCCCCGGAGCCGATTTGTTTTCATTAGCGCCGCCCTGTCTGCCCAGCAGGGAGCTGCGGCTGCAGGAGATTTAGGGGCGATGTAAGCGAGAGCGGTATTTGAAGTGCTGTTGCGCATGTCACATGTCTTGTCGTGGGACTCTATTTGCGGGAGCGTCCTGGAAGCCCAGAAGACGCACTTTCTCTTCCAAATCTTGGGCTGAACCTGACTCCCGCTGAACGCCAACTAGCTTGATAAATGGCCGTTTAGAGGCTCGGGTGCCCTGCCCTGAAGTCCTGCTGCCTCCGGTCGCTGTGCGTGCATGTCAAGAATAACAGCTCGCTGGCTTCCCTTGCAGGGGTGCGCCTGGACCGCGTGCGAGGCGGGAGGCAAAAGTACAAGAGGAGGCCAGAAGTAGAGAACAGCACCTATCAGAGCGCCCCCCTCCCTCTAAGGAAAGAGGGGGAGAGAGGTGTGTGACATTTCTTGCAGGACTAATCCGTTGAGGCACTTTTGCACAGCAGGTGTTATAACTCGCACCCCGTTGGTTGTTTGCTTCCGCGTCTTACCTGCTCAGGTCCGTCTAACATCATCGTGTCCCACCTGCTGGCGGCCGAGCCGGAGAAGCTGTTCGCCATGCCGGACCCCCTGCAGCCCGACACAGCCCTGCGCACCCTCACCACGCTGTGCGACCTTGCCGACCGCGAGCTTGTGGTCATCATCGGCTGGGCCAAGCACATCCCAGGTGAGCGAGGGCGGGGTAGGAGCAGCGCTGCGTGCTGATAGGTGGAAGGGCATGTCAATCAAAGCGGCCTTTTTCTATTGGTTAATTCAAGTTCCTCTTGTCCAGTTTTCTGTTGGATGTAGCTACATGTTTGGTGGTCTTGACGGTGTTTTGGTCTTAACCTCCATGGTGCTACCATCCCCGCCCCGTCCACGCAGGCTTCCTCTCCTTGTCGCTGGCGGACCAGATGTCGGTGTTGCAGTCGGTGTGGTTGGAGGTTCTGGTGCTTGGTGTGGCCTTTCGCTCGCTGGGCTGCGAGGACGAGGTCGTGTACGCCGAGGACTTCGTGCTGGACGAGGAGATGTCACGTCTGGCCGGGCTGGCTGAGTTGAACGCCGCCATCGGACTCCTGGCCCGCCGGTACCGGATGCTGGAGCTGGACCGTGAGGAGTTTGTCATGCTGAAGGCCATCACGCTCACCAACTCGGGTAAGGTGTCACCCCCCCCCGACAGGGAGGTAATTGGATGTCAGTAACAGAGTTGACAAGGACAGTGTTTCTTTTGGCCAACACTGAGGTGCTTTTCTTGGGACAAGATCGCCCCCTACAGAGCAGGTGACGGTGCTGCTTGTCCAATACCAGTTGCTTGTTAACTAATCAAAATATATTTCGTCCTCTGTAGTCAGGTACCCTTAAGGTACGCAGAGTCACGGCCATCTGCTTTAGCACTTATACGTTTTATTTGTCATGTCACATTTGTGGTTCCTGCTGGCGTATTACAGGCTGGGGGGTCTTAGCAAGACATCCCCGCAGGCCAATTCTGAACACCCTCGCTTAGTCTGTGAACATTCCATAAATTCATTAAGAGAGTATGAATTATAAATCCCCGTTTCTGTCTGAGAGATTTATAATGTGATCTCCCCGCTCCCCCGCTTGTGTGCTGGGGGGTGTTGGCGCCCGGCTCGTTTGAGTCGTTTCAGCAGGCCTCTCTTGAAAAGAACAGACAGACCCCCCCCCCCCGGCCGTTGGCAGTGTGTGTGGTCTGTAGATAACCGGCTCTGCTCATGGCGAGGTGTGACTGCCAGGGAAATATGCTGCTCAGAATTTCCTAATAAACAGTCACTCAAAAAAAATAAATAAAAGGAAATTGTTAAACCCTGGTGAATTGAATAGACTTTGGGGGGGATTCAGTTTGTGGGTATTTGTATTGCCATCTGCCTTTTTTAATTGGATTTCGGTGTCCTAAGAAGACCTGGATTCACCAAAGGAATCTCAAGTGCCATTTTGTGTAAAAATTGGTTAGAGGTCAATTGGTTTAATCACTTATTGATTTATCAGACGGCCATTGCATAGTATATGTGGGAAGCCGATTCCTTCGGTCATGTATTTGGTGTATAAATCAATGTTTAGGATGCATTTATAGAAATTATTCTTGGCCTGGTTATCTATTTACCTTGGCCGACCATTCGCAGCCACCATCGCAGTTTCCGTACCATGTTCTTCAAGGTCCTGTTTCGATACCGTGCAATTGCATGCTAAATTCCTTCATCACCTCCTTCATAGACTCGGTCTACATCGAGGATGTGGAGGCAGTGCAGAAGCTGCGGGACCTGCTGCATCAGGCCCTGCTGGAGCTAGTGAGCCAACACCGGCCGGACGACCCCCGTCGGGCCGGGAAGCTCCTCCTGACCCTCCCCCTGCTCCGGCAGACCGCCGGCCGCGCCCTCTCCACCTTCTACAGCATCAAGACCCGCGGCAGCGTGCCCATGCATAAACTCTTCCTGGAGATGCTGGAGGCCATGATGGACTCTCCATAGGGGAGGACGAGAGGGAAGGAGGACAGGAAGTGAGCAATGGAGATGTGTGTGGGAATGGGGTTGGTTGGATACAATTTTGGGCAGGATGTGTTGAGTGGGTAGATGTAAATGTGCGTAATATTCCTCCACAAGGAACTCAGAGCATTCAATATGGGGGGGGGGGATGTGTGGTGTGTCAGTTGCATTGTTGGAGGTGTGAGTTTAGAGTGGGGGCAGATATTGGGGCATTTATTTTATAAGCCATGAAAATAGACAGATTCCAGGGTTATCCATGTAATGGAAGACGGCTTGCATGCAGGAGAGTACGAACACACACACACAGACACACACGTGATGCACAGCGGTTACTCTCTTCACAATTCTAACTAGTTCCAGCCGAGTTCTGTGGTTTATGAGGTCTTGTATATTAGCTTTTTTTTATTTGATGCCCAATGTTCCGTCCTTGAACCATGTAGATGCAGATTAACTGTAAAGATGCTCCACTCCTAGGGCAGTTAGGATTAGTGTCGCGGAGCCATGGATTTGGGAATCTTTTGATAAAGGAGCATTTCCTTAAAAAAAAAAAAAAAAAAGAAAAACGAAATCCAGCCCCTCTGGATTCTGGGTAGTTGGGAACCTTAGGGCAGATCGGCCTTAAGGCAGACTGCCACCACGCTCATTATATATATTTTTTTCTTTTAAAGGAAATCATTTCCCTGCCCCTGTTTTTCCAGGAGGAATCGTGTGCTAAGAATTGAGGGACTTGCATATTAAAATTACAGTGTGAATCACACACACAAGTTCATCACTGCATATGAGATTTAGTTCATCGTGGTTCTAGTATTTTTAAGCATGTGTTGCCTCTATCTGATTTTAAATTGTTTTAGAGGATTTTTATTGTTACTACTACCTCCAGTTGGGTAGCGGTTTGGGAACTGAAATTTTGCAGTGCGACCTCTCCTGTTCAGAACTGCTGATGTGACCATGCTGTTCATAACAAAGCAAGAAAGGGATTTAAAATGTCAGCCGTAGCAATATGCTTACTATTGTATGTTTCCTAAAAGGGGTGCGTTTCCTAAAAGTCCAGTTTCTAACCCTAGTGGCAACCCTATTCCAACGAATACGGTTGCCACCTGTCGCTTATTATACGGGACCATCCAGTATTATAAGGGACGGACATAAACCTTGCGTTGGAACCATGCAACTGAACGACTCCAACCATGGAAGTTGTTAACGGTAGCTTTTGGAGCACCGAAGATCGATCAGACAGGCTGGGGAGTTTGACACAAGCACTCTGACACTTTCAATTCGCAGATACTCATGTGAATCCGGTACACGGTGGGTGGTAAGCAGAGCCGCGCAGAGAAGGTGCTCGAGACGGCATTTTCAGGATTTTAAAAGCAATATGTGCAGCAACACAGAGTAATAATGAGTAATAACAGAAATAGCAATCAGAGGTAGAGCAGAGACGTTGGTGGGTGAGCAATGAGAACTGAATGTAGTCTGCATATTTTGTATCTATGATTTGTAGACAGCAGGTGGCAGGTGGTCTACAGAAAAACGGAAAAGTTATGTCTAAAAGTAATGACTTTGTACCGGACAAAAAAGGTTTAAAACCTGTCCAGTCAGACTAATCTTCAAAGTCAGTGTGGGTCTACGGGTGTGTTTGTGTGTCTGCGGATGAGCATCTGCGGTAGCGTGTTCTCTCGAGCTGTGGGCCCCGTGCGTGTCTCAGTCTGCAAGTCGCCCATGTGACTTTGCAGAAGGTTACGGGGCCGATTGACATCCTTTCCCTTCAAAGGACCAATCTGGGCCCGAAAAGTCAAAAAGCCGTATTGTATTTATGTCTCCGTGTGGTCAGTCTCGTCCGTTCGGAGAGAACCTTGGGATTTACTGATAAGGATCCGTGGAGGTATTATTTTGCCCTGCGTGCATAAGGGGAGGGGGGGGGGGTTGGTTGTCTGTAATGTAATAAGGTACGACTGTTGTGTTATGTGACTTGAATTACAAAAAAAAAATTTTCGGCGTTCTCATCATTGTCTTTTGTGAAATGGAAAGACGCGGGAAAGGAGCTGAAATCAACAATGAATCTGCAGTCCTCAGTCATCAACGTAGACATGGAGTCAGAGACTAACGGAGGAACCGAGCCTCGGATTCGTTGTCCTTCACTGGAGATAAATAACGGACAAGACTGCCCTCTGCACCTCTGAATCCCCTCACAGAACCTTCTGTTTCACGGTTTGCTTTACTTCATGTGTGGTACCGTCTGCAGACCCGTGCGAAGCGTGAAAAGTGCCCCCACCTCATCCCACATAGCACTGAAAAGCAGGCCTACTGACCATGTTAAAACAGTCACAAGGTTTTTTTTTTATTTTTTATTATGGTCTTGTTATAAAGTAAGCCAAACCATCAACGGAAACTGATTGTTGTAAGGGGTGAATACTGGAATTTTCTCAATGCGGTACAACTGCACTGTGTTAATGTCAGCATATTTTTTGATGCAGTCTCTTTTTAATTTAAAAAAGGTTTATGTTAGCCTTTTGTCATTTGTGAACCCAAAATAAATGGTGTTTTTTTTTGGTTTTTTTTTACGTTTTGCACCTGGGAACATATGACCTCTCGACCGCTGTGAGGGCTGCTGGTTGCTGGATTGGACAGTCTGGCCTCCATTGATCTATTAGCATATTTTTGTCACCTGTCACCTCAAAGGCGAGCCGCAACCAAGTACAGCTGCTGTAAAGTATCCTGAAATCGTGCCGCGTACACGTGTGTTTGCAGAAATTGCGATCGCTTAGGTGCCCCGACAATGAAAATACTTGTGAAATATTTTCGCCTATTAAGTACAGAGTAATACAGTCAGTTAATGATTGTTGACAGTTTAATTAATCGTGTTGTTTAGAACATCCCGCTCTTTGAATGAATGCGTAGGCTTTGAAATGATTGATTAAATGTTGATTTATTGTGGCTTAAGTGTCACAATGGGCTAATTAAGAGGGGGTGTACTGTACCAAGTCATCTGCGCAGGTAACGCGTTTTGTAATTAATTTCGACTTAAGATTGAAAAATTACACTCAGTTCTAGGATACAGTTCTGCCGGTAATCAAGGCTGGCTTGATTAAAAATTTAACTAGAACAAAACCGGCAAACCCCTAAATTTTGAGGTACTAAGGAATTAATACTTCAAGACAATTAAATACGTTTGTTTTTATGAATGAATGGTTAATTTATTTGGTCTGGAATATTTTAGGTACGGACATGTATGGTTAATGCTCAGGTTTGGCATGACGGATATCAATATGGCGGTGTGGTTTCAGCTGAAAATTTGGTTTTGTTCGACTGACAATTTATTATCTAACATTTTAACGTGTAAATCACAAATCTCGGGCTTCGGTAAATGTAAATTTAAACTCCTCTGATAACATGGTTTACATGCGTACCCCATCTAGTGGTAAATGCAGTTATTGCACCCTTCATCTACTGTCCAGGAAGTCTGAAACACTGCAGTTCTCTGCTTTCACCTGTATTTATTTGGCAATAATCGAATATTGATTTTTTACAGTTGTGCTGTTCTACGGTACATAATTTTGGTACGTATCTGAAAGTGTAGTAGCCAATTAAGGTTCAGGGACATAGTATACTGACGTTTTAATTATAAAGCAACACTAAATCAATGCAATGTCCATGTCGTTGGAATCAGGTTGATATTTTTTTATTTGTTTGATTGTTCAGACTTTTTTTCTAACTTTTTTGTATGCGTGGATAAGCAGTTCATTTTCGATGGCAAAACATGTACATATTTAGGACTCAGTGCTAAGGACGTTGATCTATTAGAGATTTCATGTCAACGTAAGATTTAGCTGTATGTTCATATAAATTTATGTAAATGAGCAATACTAAAAATAAACGAGTGTTTATTTTACATTTTACTGTATAGTCATGCTGTAAACAATGTCAAAAGTTATAAAAAAAAAAAAAACATTGTCTGTAGAAGTAATACAATACAACGTGGAGGACACACCATTATTTGTATTAAATCTGTATTTAAAAAAAAATTAAATTCTATTTTTTACTCAATTTGTTGATGTTTAATACAATTTTTGTGTGTGTGGATATGAGTGTATTTGTTCATTGTTGGCTGTGCTTAAATGTTTAGTTTGATGTTGTCTATCTTATTCATGCTGAATCATTGTAAAAACAAGGTAACACATCACAGATAAACTCGATTCATTTGCGTATTTAAAAATATTGGTGTTTTGTGTTGTGTAATAAATGGAGACATCCCATCACACACTTCTGGTCTTGTCCGTCTTGGTTTTTAAATGATTGTGTGTCTGCCCCTGTGCTCTCCATTGCATCATTATTTGAATATTTGGTTGCACAGCATCTCTTCATTCATAGCTTCCTACACACCTTGTGCTTTTCACACCCAAACCATTTACAAACAGCTGGATAATTTACCGTGGCAAATAAATTAGTGATCTTAACTACATAAACCAGGGGCAGGTTCTCCTGGAAAAATATTCTCAGCGTATTCGGTTTCACGAAGAGCAGATGAATATCGTCAGTGAGCTCGCTATTTTACGATCTGCGGTTCTGCCCGTGGGTAAGTCGCTGAAGTTTTCCTCTTGCTTTTGATTCAATTAAACTGGGTATATTAAATATGTGAATATGATAGCACTGGAATGTAACCATAGTTGGCGTCATAAAAATAAGTGTACATATCGTCCAACATACTAAAGTACTGTATATCCGATACCCGCCTATGCTACACGCGACTTATTTTCATCCGAACTACGAACAGCAAACCACCGGAACCGGAAATCTGGTTAGAGTGCCCCCTGGTAATAATACCGTTGGTATCAACGCCCTGAAGCACGTCGTTCCGGAGAACCGTATTAATAAGGTACTTGTATAGTGTTGTCAGGCATAATAAAGCGTAATCTTTGTCACATTTCAAAATAGTTTAACACTTTTTAATTACCGATGTGTGATTATCTCTTTTGGTGGTATTCATTACTCTGTTTAATTTTTATAATTTATAATTATTCTTAGCGTTGAAAAACATGTTGTATGCTTGGGACGCTGTTGCCAATTTTTAAACGTTTCTTGGGGTTAAGTATCAGAAGTATGGTTTTTAAATTGCAGAATATTTTATTAAAATTGTCAGTAGGCTATTTTAAGACGGGCTGAATAGTAAAATTAATCTTAGCTCAGTGGAGTCGAGGACAGGAGTGGGCTCTTTAGATCTGATTCTGGATCAGTTCTTCTATGTATAACAAGCCAGGTAGAAGCTGCAGCAACGTCTTGTGACAGGGTGTCGTTTGGCCCATTCTCCATTCCACCGTGTCGACTATCGGCAGCTGCTGCGCACACCCCTGAACGAAAATCATGATTCCCACCTCGGCTTTGCTCAGAACGACCCAATCCGTCAACGGCATTAGGTTCTTACATACGACCCTGGCTGTCAACATGCCAATTAAGGTAGGAAACTGTGCCGAAATACTCTAAAAATAGCCCCGCAGTTGCTCATGCTTTCACATACTTCCTTAATTCTCGGCGTGCACTTTCTACAGAGAAAGCATACATGCAATTGATGTAGTATAAAGTATAAATAGCAACCTGGCGTACTTCTGCGGAAGTCGTGTACTAGTCCAGTTGTAATAGTGTCTGGTGATGGTCGTTTGCGCCTGTGAATATTTAGATTATATTTTTAACTTCACATCCTCCCTTATCTGGATAGATCGGTTTACTTCCTATGACGGAACAAGCCTAGCGTTACGTTATTGTAATGTTAGTCTGCATTTATTTACTAATTTATCGACCTACAGTATGAATGATCACTTTTGTTCCCGGTCTTGCAAAATTGATTTCTCGTTCACAGCTCGTTAACATGCTTACTACAGACTATGTGCAGTTACCAGTGTCATTCTTGTTATTTCTTCATGATTAGAATTTTAGAATTTGGTGATCAGTGGTCATTGTTGACACACCGTTTGATCACACTGGTGTAATTCAGGTGGCGACTGAATTATTATAATGCAATAGTGCTGTGTTGCGTTAAAATCAGTATGTTAGTGTATTACTTAAGGGTACACCTGCATGAAGGGGTCGATTGTCCTTAACTATGTTCATGGTTGTAGGTCATCGTTGCCTTATTTTGCAAATCCTGCACAGTTCTTTTGACGTTTAGCGTTAGTGGGATTTGTGATCTGGTGTCAAAAATTGCATGTTCTTGTTTGAGTTTATGCACAGCTTCAACGATAAATCACAGTATAAACCATTCTTAGGTCCATTTTTATCTCCAACAAAAACACCACGTGTTTTACCAGCCTGCATGTGGTTTTTAAGTGGCCTCTCTCTCTTTCTGCCCCCATCTATCCTCTTTAAACCCTTTCTTTTCCAGGTAGGCCAGAGACTCCCTGCCATAGAGGTTCAGGAGGATGATCCTGGCAAGAAGGTGGCCATGGATAAGCTCTTCAAGGGCAAGAAGGGTGTTCTGTTCGCAGTTCCCGGAGCTTTCACCCCCGGCTGCTCCAAGGTGAAGCAATTTAAAAAAATATATATATATATATTATTAAATAATTTTTACGTGATGCAGAGGAGAGGCTGATGATCATTCATCACAGTCTGGGAGCCTAGTTTCACAAAAGATGGGGATGATTACAGTCTCACAGTCTCTAGTGCTCAGTAGCAGAATATCCTCTGCCTTGTGCAGGAACGACACATTTTTAGCGCACATTTCTTAACATCGTAGCATTCTGTCCGCAATCAGATGGGTCACCAATTAATTGCATGCATTCCAGTTGTATCTGCATTTGGCTTTGGGTTACGACCTTTCAGAGGATGTAGTGATAGTTACACAAGCTGTTTTCTCCGTAGTAGTGTTGCTTGATTTAAAGTCCCGCCCTCCTTGGCCTACCTCACCAGACCCACCTCCCTGGCTTCGTGCAGCAGGCCGAGCAGCTGAGGAGCAAAGGGGTGCAGGAGCTGGCCTGCATCTCGGTCAACGATGCCTTCGTGATGTCTGCCTGGGGGAAGGAGCATGGTGCGGGGGGAAAGGTTGGTGGTGGTGGGGGGATGGGGGGGCTTGAGCTGGAGATTGTCCTTTTTATTATTATTTACCACCATATATGTGCATTTATTTTTTATTATTCTGTTTTTATTATTCCAGCCATTTGGTAAAACATTAATGTAAAAGCATTTCACATGAATATAGGTGCCCATTTAAGATTTCACACAATGTCGTTAACTTGATTTCAGTTTCTGTAGCAGCAGAAACTGTCAGGTACGGAATGTCTCGTTTTGGCAGTATTACGGTAAGCAAAATCATTCGAAGTGCAAAAACACGGGACAGAAATGAAGCAGCCATGAAGGGACATTTCATCCACTCGAGAAATTGTCTGGTCAGAGCTGCTAATGAAAATAAACATGGTGGAAAAAATTTTTAGCGCAAAACTGACCTTTTATTCCACATTGGATCTGTTGGAAAATTTGATGAAAAATTAAGAGAAAAACGTTAACGCTGAAGTGGGTGGAGCTGCACTCCTACAAGGTGCAGTTTGGACATAAGACGACGGAGCTGGGCTCCATCTATATTTAAACCCCCAGTACACATGTAGTAATGTTTGTTATATTTTTGTAAATGCATGCATAACTTCTTCCAGGTATATACTTGTGTATTATTGCTAAGGTCATTATATAAGGTGATATATGGTTCATGATTTTTTTTTCCTTTCCGTCATCACAGGTACGAATGCTGGCTGACCCGACTGGAGCCTTCGCCAAGGTGTAACCTGTCATACATTTTTCGATCACATACACCAAAAAGGATGAGAGGGGGCGCTGTGTGGCTGATGCTTCGCCACTGAGCTTCTCGCTTCCTCTCTCCCAGGCAGTGGACCTGTTGCTGGACAGCGATCAGATCGTCCAGGTGCTTGGCAACAAGAGGTCTAAGAGGTGAGAGATCTCTGCGTTTGTGTTGCCAGTAAAGGTCTAAACATTCTGAGAGTTATAATGTTCTCGCCATACTGATATCAGGCCTATTGGACGGTTAAATGTAACAGTAGATCAAACCCTGATGTCAGCCCTAACTTTGGTCACATTTTAAATTTTTACATTTTAAGACTCAATTTTATGTATCTATTATATGAATCTATGAAATATATGAAATGCTTATTAATTTACACCAAAATATTGGTTATCATGGCAACATATCATAAGCAATAAATGTCATTCTGATTATTGTTGCACGATTATGCTGGCAGTAAAAATATTTGCGCTGGTAATTTTAAATTTGTTTCTGTAGCTCAACGGGTAGAGGGCTACCAACGCAAGGGTCATGGGTTTGAATCCTAGGGAGCACAGACAAAATGTAACCCTCACCTCAACTGCAAATCACTTTGGATAAAACATCGGACAAATGTAAATTCGAGTCATAAGAACATAAGAAAGCTACAAATGAGAGGAGGCCATTTGGTCCATTAAACTCGCTTGAAGGGAATTAAATTATTAATTAAGGAATGGAAGGAATGAAGGAATCTAGGGCCTTAGCTTGCACTATCCCTTCAGGCAGACCATTCCATACTCCCGTTACACCCTGTGAGATGCAGTTCTTTCTCAGATCCACACTAAAGTCATTCTCCTGCACTCTGTTCTGTTGATCAGATATGCCATGCTGGTGGAAGACGGCGTGGTGAAGAAGATCCACGTGGAGCCAGATGGAACAGGCCTGACCTGTACCCTGGCTTCCAACATGCTGTCTGACTTGGCCTAGTGGCGTGTGCGTAACAGCACCCCATGTAGGACTGAGGTACATCTGCATATCCTAGAATGTACCTTAGTACATTTTAGCAGTTTGGGAAAAGCTTGATCTGATTGGTCAGTTGAGACCATGAAACCAGCTCTTCCATTAGGGCAACTTTCCGTACATCAACCTCCTGCCTTCTGAATGCACTTATTCACTGAATTGTTTTGCACCTTGACATTGTAATATAGTGGGCGAAAAAACACGCACAATATTGCTTCAGTTGCACTATATTGTGAAAGGGAGGTGTAAAAATGAATTTCGGATATTCATTAAAGTGCTACCTTATACACTTGTTCTTTAGTAGTTGGTGCACATTGCTATATCACACATTTGTAAGGGTGTGTTTTACAGCTCACCGGGGGGAGTGGGGGGGTGCTGGGGCTTGGCAGGTGAAGCTGTTGTCTCACACCTTGAGTTCGCTGGTGTGAATCCAGCCCGGCCCTGTGTTTATGTACACAGCTAGGCTGAGGTGTAGGCCGCAAAGGCGGCTTGTCAGTCAGCGTGAAGCAGGTCATTACGCGGCATGCCGTTTGAACTCGGAAGTCTCAATTTCTGAGCTTCGAGCCGGAAATCTCAACTGGCACACCCCCCGAAGTTGGAGATCCGACCCAGGAAATCATAATTACCTAAGCAAACCTGATTTCAGAATTCAAGATGGCTGCGCCCTTCATCAACAGAAGAGAGACCTTTAGTTATATACTGTTTATTAGCATTTACGTCTTATTTGTGTCTCATTAAATTGGTCGTACCCTCAGTACTGTCCAACCACTATCTGTGGACGTTGCTATGATGTTTGTACACGCTAAACACTGCATAATGCATTGCTATCAACTGATATTGCTAACAATGGCTAACAAAGAACTTGGTTAGAACTGGTATTGCTAAACGACATTCGTGGCTATCTGTACCAGAATTGGGTTAATTCGGGTGTGATGTCATTCTGAGCTCTTTGAGTTAAATGGAATTCAGCACTAGTTTGCCCTCTGATTGTGCCCTTGAAGTCGCGAGATAAATCAAATGGCATGCTTGTGAACAATCACCACTACTATATACCATAGTCCTTAACCCCCCCCCCCCCAGTTTAAGCAGCTTCATTTTTTTGAATGATTTTATTAAGGCAGCAAATATGCTTGAAGGAGAATTTATTGTGGGCATGAAACATTACATTTAACAATATAAAACACTATTCTATGCAGTAAGACATTGATAATAAAAATAAAACATTTTAGGCCCATTTCCTTCATAACCCTCACAAAAAATTAAAATTTGACATATATTAAATATCATAAAGGTGAAAGGTGCACATACATAAAAATAAGTCTAAATAATAACCCTGTGTAATACCACACATCAGGGCAGCAGACATATTCCTCGCCAGAATATGACATCACCTGCTTCCTGCAGCGGGATTGGTCAGCATAAGCTGGGGGGTTTCCAGCAACCACAGTGTCACGCTCCACATGAACAGTGGGAGAGCATTTTCCTAATTATTGTAAACAACACCATCCATCTTCCACATCCTGACAACCGCATGATCCAAATAATCCAGTCAGGCTCGGAAAATAAAAGTCGGAAACTTCCGCTTGCATCTCATTTCCAAAGCAAAAATTTTATATTAATATCTTTTATAATTATATTGTTTAAATATGGATTAAATGTAGTTTTATCTTCAGGTGAATAGTCCTATATGATAACTACCTTTATCACAACACAGAATACCTTTAGCTTATCGTATTCGGATACGGATTTCTTGCACGACGTTTGCTTGATTGTTGACGCACGCTAAAAGCCAAGTGTGTCAGCCGCGTGCCCGTGCGCGCGGTATGGCAACGCGTGGACTGAATATGCAGCTTTATAATGGCCACGTACTGCAGTGCACACGTCAATGACCCAGTCACGCTCACACAGACCAGGGGACAAACCGAACGAGAGCTAAGTGCTAAGTGAGCTACGGAAGCTAACAGCCCATAGAACTCACCGGAAAGTTTAGGCGATTACATTTTAAGACTTTTAGGTTTATTGCGGAGATGCTTTAGTGTCCATTTTTGTCACAAACTACTTAAGACCATAAACCTATTTACTTACTATGGGAGGAAAACTCTAAGACTGTCTACTACTTTAGTATGTTACTGTATTTCCTAATAATGTAAAATTTGATTTCCCTTGAGTTAAGACCTGGGATGAGGTAACAGCAGACTCAATACCAGTATATGTGTGGACCCACCCTGGCACACAGCAATTGGTTAAGGCACATTGAAAGCATGTCTGTTATTGGCTGAGCCTCCTGTCACCGAGTGCTCAGCTTAGCCACGCCCCTTGCCTCTGACGAACGCCACCTTCAGCTCCCATGGCACCTTGCGGATGATGGAGCTCCTCTTTTCCTTCACCCGCTGTCCCGGTATGGGCAGGACCGAGCAGTTCCGGAGGGTCCGCTGTTAAAAACCAGGACAGCAATCACTACTTTCAATAGACCCAAGCCCCACTCCTATGTAGGGCAAAGTCATTAATACAGATCACTTGACCAGCCTCTGCAGACCATAATTTATCACCCAACCCTAGTAAGGCTAGAGTAATGTACTTGCATGCACACTCCTGTAGCTCAACAAGCAGAGTATTGGGCTAACCAGCTGAAGGTTGTGGGTTCAAATCCCAGCAAACACACAAATAATGACCATTCCCACTACTGTAAGTTGCAGTGGGGAAAAACATGAAAGAAACTTTTTTTGACCCTTTCAGTTCTTCTGAGTAGTTATGGGTATAAAAACAACTTGCAACAGCTCAGTACCAGCAGCTATATCACCTACAATTCAGTGTAAGTAATCTGCCTGAAGCTAAGCAGATCTGGGCCTGGCCAGTCCTTGGATGGGAGACCAACTAGGAAAGCTGGATGGCTGCAGGAAGAGGTGTTGGTGTGGCCAACATGGGAGGCCATCCTGTGGTCAGTGTGGATCGCCAAGGCTCAGCACAGTGATGGGAACACTGTGTTGTACAAATGGTGCCGTCCGTCAAATGAGATATAAAACTGAAGCCCTCACCCTCTCTGGTCATAAAAGATCCCTGGGCATCTTTCAAAAGAGCAGTGGTGGTACCCTGATGTCCTAGGTGAAATTGTCCACTGTGGCCTTTTCAAATCTGACCTGCTAATCATCCCCTCCATCTAACCGGTGAATTCTCTCCTGCCCCTTCACCACCTTAGCTACTTTGTGGGGAGAGTACTGGTGCAGAATGGCTGCAATCACATGATCCTGGTTGGTGCTACATTAAGTGGCTCCCCATTGCTTCTGTGAAGAGCTATGTAACTGTAGTGTTCTTTTCAATTTCATACCGATGTCAAAGCCAGTCACATTTATGTGTGTATGTCTACCTGTACTTCTGTCCAATGAGCTGGCTGCTGTGCTCAGAGACTCCGCCTTCCTTCGACTCTCTGGCTCTCCTGCACGAGAAACTTGCAGTTACACATCCCTACAGATACAGATGCAAACACGCCCAGATCAAGGGGAACTCCATGGCGGGCACGGCCGCCGTCACAAACCTCTCCCCTGGGAAGACTCTGCCAACACAGTCCCGCCTGTCTGGGCAGGGCTGCCGCTCCTCCTCAGTTCCAGCATGCCTGAAAAACATCAGCACGGCCATCACGTTTCACGTGCACCTGCTTCTCAAAAAGCGACTCGCAAGCCAGCACATGCAAAGAAATTCAATTTACCATCATTCAGAAGCTTTACAGAAATTTTTTTTTTTAGTACTCAACGTGACTAGTCATAATCTTACTAAACAATATGACTGAAGTGATTATACATTTAAAATCATAAGAATTATTACAATTAGCAGATCTGCTGATGTACTATTCAGCATTGCTTCCATGTCTGAGGCCATGTGGATATTTCCTTAACGAGATCGACATTATAGGTGAACGTGACAGTGGATTGGTCAGCTCGTTAGTGACTCTGGGCATGCTCACTTGGTGCGCTAGAGGAGCCCATACGCCTTCGCGCCTCTTCTCTCCTCTGCTGCAGACGGGTCGCATCTCCCATTGTCACCTGGAGAATATATATGGTGATTATGATGTGAAGAAACAACCATTGCATCACCTGCCCACATCACCTGACAACACACACACACACCACCTGACCACGTCACCTGACAACACACACACCACCTGACCACGTCACTTGACAACACAGTATTGCAAACCTCCTCACAATTATACACCTTTGCAAGACTCAACTGCCAGTCCATCCAGTGTAGCTAGTTAATTAATCATCACAGTCTTGATTAGAATAATTAAACAGCGGCGGAACAGAGTGAGTACGTAGAAGATTCCCCTTGAGGAGCAGTTTGGAAACCTGTGACAACGGAATATTTTCACATTATTCACATTCCGACGCACTGGTAGTACTGGAGGTGACTGCGAAGAACAGGAGCAGTACGAAGAGGGTGGAAAAGGGGAGGAGCTTAAAGTAGACTGAATGGGAGACCCACAGCTGGGCACTTACCCTGACTCTGACCTGCTCTGGGGGCCACAGTGCCCCCCATGTGACCCTCAGGTAGCTGAAGAGGGCGATCACGCTGATGAAGGCAAGGTTACTGGCCACGCCCAGCACGGCCGACGTCTTAGGGAAGTTATACAGAAAGTATCTGCCAAGGGACAGGCGGGGAGGTGAAGAGCGAGAGGAAGCAAAGGGGAGGCCAGGGAGAGAAGTTCCGGAATTTTCCCCCCAGTTTTGTTCACTTTATTAACCTACATGAAAGGTATTTTTGGGAACATTCACTGTAACTTTAAAAAAAAAAAAAAAAGCGTTGTCAGCTAGAAGCATTAAGACCCTAAATCCAATAATACATGAACATCTTTTGGCAGCGACTGCGGCTTTAAGCTCTGCGTGTGTCAGAGGCTGGCAGATTTTCACACTGGCGAACGGCCGCCACCTGCTTGCTCTTCTCAGCAGATTTTCTCCGGTTCTCTGGCGTCACTACACGTGTTTTGAATAAAACATTAACAGAAACCGCAGGCATGTCCGCCAAACAGGACACGCTGGAAAAGTCTGGAATGCTTCTGCGAGGAGCTGTCAGACAAAACGGACATACCGCTCCCATCGCAGAGCGTCACGCGTACGGTAAGGACGAAGCGTCGCCCAGGTAACCAGCCGCACCTGATGCCGGTGAAGTGAGCGTGGATCCGGAGCTGAGCACTGTATATCTGGATCTGCCGGGACTGGATCTCAATCAGGGCACCGAGGGTGGGCTGATACTGCAAGGAGACAAACAGGTAACATGAGAATACTAACTGCTATCTGCAGCAAGGGGCGATTCAAGAGTGTTTTTAAAGGTACGGTGCATAACAGGAGCCATAATTAATACACAGGGGCCAACCTAATCATTAGCCAATGATGTGATTTGACTCTGAGTGACAGGGGAGGGGCTCTCCGGGGACCAATCAGATTTCAACTGGGACCGATATCCCTGTGGCCCCGCCCCTTGGTCTGTAGGCAGTCACTCAGCTGGTCACCCTACAGGCTACAAAAGGTGTGATGTGGGTCCGGGGGTCTGGATCATCACATTTTTAACATCCCGTTGACTCTTTAGATGGCGGATTAGGGCCTGGGGACAGGACCGCGTTTCGCCGGACTCACCAAATTTTCCCAGTAGTCCGAGAACAGCTCCACGTCGACGAACTGCTTCTGCTCCCGCAGGCCGGACAGCAGCAGCGGGGAAAACGCCAAGGTGTCCAGTACCTGTAGCAGGCTGGAGCGATACTGCAGCATGGCCTGATGGGATATGTGGCGGCACGTGGGTTAGAAACCATGTCATAAGTGGTGAAAAACAAACAGCGTCAGATGATAAGGGTGGACAGAAAAAGTCAAAAAGGAATAGCTAAAGAGATATTAAGCTCATTTGGACAGGAAACGGCAGATGGAAAGAGGAACACGGCAAACAACAATGATACAGTGTGATCAACTCACTGAACGAGCCACAGATGAGACAGTCTGACCCTCCTTGGAGTAGCAGGACATCCTGACCATGAACATACCCAGCTGCTGATTGGCTGCCGACTCGGGCATCTCCAGCTCCAGGGAGATCCGATAGGGCTGGCCGTATGTCATCACCTGAGAAGGCGGGACCAACGGTCAACAGAGGGACACATGGACCACAGTAATATGGGATTCAACCAGGTCAAAAACGGCCTTATTTTCCTCTCAATAAATGTTATACCAGTGGTTCCCAACCCAGTCCTCAGGGACCCCAGACAGTCCATATTTTTGCTCCCTCCCAGCTCCCAGCCAATCAAGAACCCCAAATACTTGATACAGGTGTTGGGAGCTGGGAGGGAGCAAAAATGTGGACTGTCCCCGAGGACTGGGTTGGGAACCAATTTGAATTCAATTCAGTTTTATTTATATAGCACTTTTAACAACGGTCATTGTCACAAAGCACTTTACATATAACCGGCCCGAACCCCACCAAGCAAGCCTGAGGCGACAGTGGCAAGGAAAAACTCCCTCTAGCAGGAAGAAACCTTGGTCCACTGTGTTATACGGCATCTCATAAATTATGACTCAGTATCTCAGCTATTTTATTCTATGTGGTGGAGATGGGCTTCCATCGATTCCAGCACTGCATGCCTGGACCCCTAAAAAAAAGGATATATGCTTTCACCTGATCTCTGCCATTCCTCAACAAGGAAACGTTAGCCATGGGAAAGGAGCAGAGGTCTGAGCCTGACGAGTCACAGTCCGTCCTGAAGGGGGGGGCAAGAGAGCAAGGAGCAGGTGTAGGACATCACAAATAATATTTGAGCCATATAAACAACAGCAGTTATTCAAATTTATTTCTATTTCTCTGAACTTGTCTTTTAAACATGTGGTGCAATGAAAATGAATAGAGACACAGAAATGATACATAAACAGAGACTTATTAACTTAACAAAATGTCAGATATACATCAATTGAAAGCAGAACATGATTATTACTATTATTATTATTATAATTGTTATGGCATTTCTACCAAATTGCTCCAAAAAGACACCATACTGAAAGGTAGGACAGCAGGCAGGTGACACACGACTCTGCAATCTTAAGGTCACGGGCTTATGTCCTTCACCCCGCTGCCTGCCATCTGCTGTTTTTATTTATTCGTTGTTGGCGTGGACCAGATCGGCCCCTATACGAGCGTAGCAGACACTGACTAACCCGTAGTAGATATGCACCGGGGTGGCGAAGCTGGCGCTCGGCACGTAGGAGTAGTAGAAGCTGCCGTACAGGAAGACGGCTACCCAGAGCTCCAGCGCCAACACGCAGAGCAGGACGGCGACCCGCAGCAAGGTGCGGCGGGCCCACCGCACCGTCACGGCCACCGTTTCCTGAAGCCACAGCAACACCGGCACCATGGCGCTTCCCCCCCCCCCCCAGCTGCTAAAAGGCGCCTCTGAACAGCCTAAATCCCGCCAGCGTGCGTGTCCATTCAGGATGCCCCCACGCTTACTGGGACCACTTTCAACCAGCCCCCAGTCTGATGTAGCTTCGAGTTTCACCAGCGGTTTATGTCCCCGATTTATATTCGCCTCTCCATGTGCCTCCGCTTTCAGATCGGTGCGCGGAGTGACGTCACCTTCATCCAATTATCCCAATCCCAGATAATGACATTTTCCAGAAAGTCATCCTTCCAGGTCGATGCGCCGCACTAAAGAGCAAGTGTATAAAAACACATTATTCTGAAACGTCAGTATTATCATACACATTTTTTTTCCCTTTATACTAGCCTGCGTAAGAGAATGACAAATGCCACACATACCTCACGCAGTCATAAAGTTGTTTACAGCAATGATCATGCAACGTATTATATTCCTTTGTATAGCTGATGCGCGCAGTGTTCTAACTGCGCTAAAGTTAAAGGATGACGTCATAAAGTCGGTATGTTTAATGGCCTTATAAATGCCATCTAATGCCGGCTCATTAGCTCATTTCCCGCATTCCTGTCAGTATCGATGGGAATACTGACACTGCCCACCAAAACATCAGCATTTCTTTATTTATTATTTATATCTAAAAACCGAAGGGCCAGCCTATAAAACTTTGCCGCATAATAATGTCACTAACTACGCTACGTTTCTTTGGCATTAATAGCATCGCAGCTAAATATGATATCAAACTACTGTACTGCGCTGTCTATCCGACACAAAGGCGCGTCTTTTATTCCACGCCGAGCCGAACTTACGCGCTTCCTTAATGTCGCCGGACATCAGCACGTCGGTGGCGATCCATCGGCTGGGAAATACGCCAGGCCGTGCAGCATCAACATCAAACATTATATCACACCCCCTGCAGCTCCACCCCCCCTCCTTCACGCGCCGGCATCCTCACGGCTACGGCGGCCGTAAAGGAAACTTGTCACCCCCCCCCCCCCTCGTTGTTAGCCGCAGCATTTCCGTTTCGCGTTTTCCGACGGGGAATTTATATCGTAACGTAGACTAATTCTGTGTAATAATTACATTACATAACGTTATATAACTTTGCTGGCATTTATATAACAAAAATTATTACAATGATGTTTACAATAAAATAAAAGCCTATTAACTTCTTTTAACCAAAACATGGATATCCATCAAAATATGGCTGCCTTTTGAGCAGCAGAACAAGATGCAGGTTGACTCATGTTTTCATTTATTACTGCCTCGTATACATAATGCACAATATACCTGTAACGGTAAAAAGAGAATTATATTACTGTATCAATGTATTAATAGGTTCTATTCCTAATTGATTGGCAGCTCTAGGTTCTGTCCTTGTGATTACTTAACTATAATTTCTCCCATTTACAGGTTTTATGGCAGATCTAATGTTTTATATTGGGCATCTTCTCAGTTGGGGTATAAAAGGCCCATTGGCCAGGAAAGGATTTTTCTCACTCCTGGGGTGCTTTGTGTGAGACACATAAGGCTACCTGTCCAGTCCTGACTGTAGAGAGAGAGTGATGATGTGACTGTGAAGCTCATATGGTGATGACTGCAGCAGTTCCCATGGTAACAGAAGAGATGGAGGGGGGAGGGTGATCGATGAGAATAATAATCACAGATGCTCACCGATTCACTCATGCAAGCTGGTTTCGCACACTCACGCACATATCACAACATGTAACAGACATACATTTACACAGATGCACAAAAGGCATGTTTCCTCTCATGTCTTAATGTATGTGATTTCTGGTCTAATTTTTCGAGTCCTCTCCCTAAAAATCCATGAATGGTACGTGCTATGCTAAAAAAAATGCAGTAGCCCCCCTTCAGGCTTCTTGGAACATTCCACTGACCACAGGAGGAGGGGTGCGGTGTTGTGTACCAAGACACGGCTAGGCACTGTACGAGAACGGCAGAGCACCAAACTCGGCTGAATAATACAGCATCTACATCATCTGTGAGGGGTGGGGTACAGCTTAGCTAAAATCTCAGAGAGAGAGCGACAGAGGGAGGAAGAGAGAGAAGAGGAGGGAGAGACCACACCAGGAAAAGAAACCGTCAAGGGTAAGGGACAGCTACCAAAGGCCTGAATATTGAGGCATTACACCTTTATGGGCTTGTCTTTCTTTCCCTCGGTCACTGTTAGACCCTCCCTCCATTTCCCTCTTTCGTTCACCATTCCCACTGCATGCACAGTCACAGCACCCCTCGGCATGCCGGAATCTCTCTGCTGTGTTCACGCTGCAGTGCTGTGCACATTATTCTTAAAAAATATGTGACTGCTTAATAGAGCGACCATTAGAGAGTCTGTGTCTGCAGTCCTTCCTCCACACAGCGGCTCCTTGGGAGGGGACCCTGGTTCTAGGTGTGCCTCAGACGGTCTGAGGCTCTCCACTGCGCCAGCTTCGGCAGCATGTGCCTGTCGTTAATATTTAATTGAATGTCTGAGGAGTGTCCCTTGGCAGAAACGGGGCCCGGGGGAAATCACAGCCCTGATGTGAGGTGACATCACCTCGTTCGGTATTTCTCTGCCGTAGGACAGATGGAGTCGGTGATGTCGACAGGACATGGTGTGGGATCTGTTCTGGAAACATTGTCTGAACGTTTGTTTTAACAATGACAGGCAACTGGTCTGTAGGAATGAAATCCCTGTGCATTGGCTGGAAATAAGCTGTCTAATCAGTTGAAGAACAAAACATCACTGTGTCGTTCATTAGACGGTGAGCCTGCCACTAAATTCGGCGATATCCCCGGCAGGGCACATTCATGCCCTCATCCAGTGGATTCATATTTTGAGCCAAGTATTCATCGATATTGGTTCAATAGACAGGCAGGAAGAGTAAATGAGGGTTGGGGGAAGGACCTAAGTTTGGCATGCAACTTGAGAGATAATAAAATCAATGTGAATCTTCCGATGGGTGGTTCTTGTAGGAATTTGTCTTGTTTCTTTGCGAGCATTTGTGGGGGGTAGATAGGGCCAGCAAATGGGCAGGTGGCTTTGATCCACATGGGGGGCATCTGACACCCCCCCCCAATTGATTGTCGAACCAGAACGGGGAGGCAAGTTTGAGGAGAAGTACACAAAATGCAAGGTCCGGATATCATGCCCCCTTGTAAAGGGCAAATGAGGCTGCTTCTCATATCAAGGCACAGGGAGACAAGACCCATGAACTAAATTATTCCACCAAATGTCCTTCATGCAGGAACTGTCACAAAAACATTTAGTGAGTTTATTCAACAGGAAGGGCTCATCTGCTCTCTGTTGATGTCCATGTTCTTAGGAAAAGATATAGCCATCGGATGTTGTTTTCAGAAAGCACAAGCAGGACATTCTGTGAGCTTGTTGAGAAATCTGCATTTGGGATTTTAAGTCTGGAGTGAGTTTTTTTCAGCTAATTCGCAGGCCAGTGAGTTAAGTGTCTCGGCCATGCTGGTATGGCACAAATTCCTGCTTTACATGAGTCAAGGAAGGTGTCTAAGTCATCTTAGGATGAAGCATTTCTAGCAAAATATGCAATCAAAAATCAATGTGCGCGGAAAAGCGAGCGTTCAGGAGCACCTTGATCTTTTGATGAGGCAACGCGGTCTGAACTGCCAGTGTCTTCTTCTCTGGGACAGGATGAAAGGAGACACCCCAGTGAACAGCACCATGAGCGTCGGACAGGCCAGGAAGCTGGTGGAGCAGCTGAAGATCGAAGCCAGCATGTGTCGGATCAAGGTCAGGGGGACGTCGGCACACATTGCATCCGCCAGTTACTATTTATAAAGTGCTTGCCTTGATTTTTCATTCCACTTTCACTGTTCCTCCAAATCTTTGACTATCCTCTATCACGTGAGCCAGGGTAGGCTGTCCACTGGATCCCTCACCTCCAGGTAGGGCTGTATACAGGGGCGGCGCCACAGGGGCACTGGCCCCAGCTGAAAGTTCAGTGGCCCCCAAGAGTTTCCCCTCCCCTGTCACTCACCAATTCAAAACACATCATTGGCTAGTGATAAGGTTGCCCCCTCTCATGCCAAGCACCTTAAAAAATCCTAGAATCGCCCCTGAGGTCAGGTGCTTAAGTTGTTGAGATACCCAAACAGACTATTACTTTTACTGGATCAATTACATCACTATCAAACCTTTAGTCCTAGTCAGTTGATGATGTTATCCAAACTCATTGAAATTTGTTGCATGAATGTGATGACATCATAATCAAGGATTTATTATTATTCTTTAAATGGCCGAGGAAAGACATATCCAAGGCTGTGTAAACAGTGTAATGTCACTAAGCGTATCTGATGTCAGAGCCCTGTTTGTCAGACGGCACCCCAAGCCGAACTGTCATTTTGCCATCCTGATGACTCATTCTTCGTGCCCAGACAGGACCTCAAAGCTTCATCCTGGCAAATCAGCTGAACATCATATCCTGCATTTTAAACCATATCTTGCCACAAAAAATGACTGCAGCCACATTTGTCACGTTGTGTTCATGAGAGTTTTACTTACACAAAAATGTTCTGAGGGCTGAACGAAAAATGATTGGTCCAGAGAGATAACCAATGAAATTGTGGAGGAAGTGGCTCCAAGCAACTAGAGGAGGCCGAACCAACCAATCAGATGTTTTGGGCCCACGTCCTCTACAATCATATTGGTTATCTCTGTGAACCAATCATTTCTCACTCTGCCCTCAGAACATTTCTAGTAAAACTACCACAAGCTCACATTGTCGGGGCAGTCATAAATGGGAGGGAAAATTAGGAAAGTTAGGAAAGTTAGAATCCAAGGGCCCCAGAGTGACAGGGGCCCTAAAAAATGACAACATAGTTGAATTGCTCTGAGTTGGGGGCCCAAAATCTCTAGCAGTGCCTCTGCACAGTGTTAACATGTTAAGAACATAAGAAATTTAAAAACAAGAGGAGGCCATTTGGCCCATCAAGCTCGTTTGGGGAGAACCTAACTAATAGCTCAGAGTTGTTAAAATTTTATCTAGCTCTGATTTAAAGGAACCCAGGGTTTTAGCTTGCACTACATTAGCAGGAAGACTATTCCATACTCCAACTACACACTGTGTAAAGAAGTGTTTATCAGCAACTGAGCAGGTATTAAGTAAATGAAGGAAAATCTGAATTACTGTTACAGAGGAAATTAAAATTTGTAGTGTTTTTGCTTTTGGGTGGATGGGGGGAGTTTCCCCATTAACTTTTAGCTTAACATGGGCCACAGGCAGGGCTGAACTCAACATCTGGTAAAATGTATCACTCCACAAACACTGTCATGTGGTACCCTTCCCGGTCTGCAAAAATTATCGTGGTGGACCCCAAAGCACAGAGCCAATTTTTAATCCCAGTTCAGCCCTGGACACAAGTTTATCTGTGTCTTTGCAGAAATTTGAGCTTTACAAGCTTAAACCTCTATGGTCAGGAAATGCAACGTGCTTTTATCTTCTCCTGTGCGCACTACATCAAGCACAGCTTATCTACCAGGCCAATCTGAGGCATCTTCCTACGCAGTTACTCCACAAGTAATTTTTCTAGGTGAGGGGGGAGTCTCCGCTCCACCAGAGCCACACTCAACCACGCCTACCCATCTTCTTTCAGGTGTCCAAAGCAGCGGCGGACCTCATGGCGTACTGTGATGCTCACGCCTGCGAGGACCCCCTGATCACCCCCGTGCCAACTTCAGAAAACCCCTTCAGGGAGAAGAAGTTCTTCTGCGCTCTCCTTTAAAGAGAGATTGGGAGGGAGGGAGGCAGAGAGGCTACAGCAGACACAGTCAGCTACACACATCTCGCAAACTCACACAAACATGCCAGAGATGATAACATGACCCGATGGCATTTCCATGTCCTCCAAACATCAGGAAACAGTTTTCAAATACAGTGTATTTATTCAAGGTATCCTGGAATGACTGTAGTCTAACCTACATTGCAAAAAAAAAAGAAAAAATTGACACTTGACATCAGCTCTAGCAAATCTCTCCGTTTCCACACACACACAAAAGAAAAAAATACTCTTGATATTTCCACAGATGAATAAAACAAGAAAGTGTATAAGGGATTAGAAATAGAAATAAATGAGAAAAGAATTTTTTAAAAGTAACTGTGTAAGGTATCAGAAATAGATTGCAATTATTTACAACCAATATTTGTATTATGCACAAATGACTTTTGCTAAGTTTTTTATTGCTATTTTTTTCAGTTACAGTATACCGGCAGTGCTGCATGTTTGTGCTATTTTGTTGTGTGGTTAAAAAAAAACTTTGTGTCAAAATTCAAGGTTTTTGGACTTATGGAGATATAGACCAAGGGGAAAAAAAGCACAACAGCTTTGGGGCGTAGAAGATGATTCAAGGATACAACATTGTAATTGATGCAGTTAACCAGTTCTCTACCACGCGAAAGGTTTTCACCTGGTATTGTGACTGAGGATTTACTTCTGGAAGGATGACTTGAGTTGTGTCATTACCGTACGATGCTGTTTATTTTGACAGAACTATCTGAGGGAACCATTCATGTCTCTCAGGGACCGCAGGTACCATCGAGTTTTCATCGTGATTAGTTTTACTCTATAGGGCCTGTCACTGTATTTATACATTCCCACAATACGTGCAGGAAAAATTTTGAATACTAAACATTAGTGCGTGTGTACGATAATCGGATGGCACCATGGCAGTTCGTAATAAAGTCCTTTCACTATTAATTTCTTCCTTTTGCTTTAATCAAAGGATCCCAGCTTCATGCCTGGCTTGCTTTACACATTGGACTATTTTGTCTTAGAAATTTTAAGTGCATCCAACACGTTTTGAAAGTTCTGTTTACTTCAGTGTTTCCTAGCCAAGGTCCCCATGCTCTGAGAATCAGTTACTAATTAGGGTTTGGGCAAAACCCAATAGGTGTATTAAATGTATTGCTTACTTAAAATTAATTATAATTAGTTCTTAAAATGCAACAAATGAGAACTAGGGGGCAGTATGTATCTTACACAACCCTAGCAGGCCAATGACATTCGGAAGCCTCATTTTCCAATGGTCAAGTAAATTCTTCTGTTAAGCGTCTTCCGTTAATCCTTTGTAATACGGCCTGTTCATAATCATATTTCTTAATTGGCCGATTCAGTGACATTTACGTAACTGCAGGGAGACGCGAGTTTATTTGTAGGCTTTCTGCTCCGACCCTAAGCTGCTTGACCAATGTTCTGCTTGTAGCCCATAGGTCCTGCACGCAGCACAGGGTAAGGCTCTCAGATTAAACCAGGGGCAATGAAACACACAATACTGTCATAACAGAATGATCACATAACCGATGCGATAAAGCCATCCATATTTTAGCCTCTAGTTAAACAACCGCTGATGTTACATTTGTTTGGTAGACAATTTGTTCTTCTTGTCAAACTATATATGCAATTAAAGTATAAATGTGCAGACAGGAATACTAAACCCGGTACTGAAAAATCGAGGATTTCATTAACGGACTCAGAAAAGGGCAACCACAGCCCAAAATTAGTCAGCAAATATATTCCAAGCATCCCCCAGAGAGACACCCCGCCCCCAAGGGCAAATTGAGATGTGTGTGCATATTCTTTGTCAGGCTAATTTGCACAACTCAGATTGCAGGTGGCTCAATGACACGATATTTGCATGGCCCAATCCCTGAAAGCCATATCAAATGGCCAGAGAATACAGGGTTCAAATATTAATACAGAGCTAGTCCACGCTGACTAATATTGTATATAGTGCAGGAAAGTCCAGCACCAGTCTGTCACCGACGTTTTTAGCTCTTGACATGTAGCTGTGTGCCCAATTTACCCCGCCTGTGTTGAGTAATACCATAGAACATTCCATCGCTTTGGGGCATACAGCTGAAAGTGGGCAGGTAGAATGAAAATACACAGACCAGGCCATATTTACAGGCGGAAAGTATGAAAATGTAGAGGTGAGAAGAGACCGCCACCCACTTCTACACTCACTCCGCCGCCCCCATGACACGCTCTCACTCTCCTGCTCCACCAGCACCTCAAACACGGGCAGCTGTCAGCTGGTTCCAGATCGGGGGGGGGGGGGGGGCGTGAAGAGGAGGGGGTTTTACCGATAATCATAAAATTTAAG